>JAQIUS010000202.1:0-97731 GCA_028639655.1 Colletotrichum sp. SAR 10_66
ATTTATTTACTTCTAATAATAATATAATCTTTATTTTATTTTAATATTATTATCTCTTATTATCTTCTCTTACCTTAAGTATATTTTAGTTTTTATTATAGTTTTCACTATATATTTTAATTTTATATATACTTCTCTATCTTTTTTTTTATACTACTACTTAATTCTACTTTATATCCTCTATAATTATTTACTTTATAGTTTCTATTTCACTTTATATTTACTTCTTACTCTATTTTCTATTTGTTTCTTCTATTTACCTTAATATTAATCTTTTTCTCTCTGTTTAAAATAACTCTAACCTTTCTATTTTTCTTACCTTAACTCTTTTAACTTTATTCTAAATAACTTTAACTTTTCTTTCTCCTTACTTTAACTCTTTAACCTTATTCTATATAACCTTAACGTTTCTTTTTCTCTCCTCTATCTCTTTTTTCTTTTATAAAAAATAACCTTAACCTTTTCTTTTTTCTATAACTTAGTTTTAACTCTAACTATAAGTTTACTATATTATTTTATTATAGTAAAGATCTTACTTCACTATAGTACTATATCTCTAACTTCTTTCTATAATATATAGCTAACCTATATATTTATACTTAATAATTCTTATTAGTTATATATTATAGTTTTTATTTATTATCTTTTTTATTACCTCTTACTACTATATTAGTTCTATTTAGTTTATTTATTTAAATTTATTATACTATATTATAATACTATATTCTTAGTTATAACTTTTATATTTTAGTTTACTTAACTCTTAAATATCTAACCTCTATTAAGCCCTATATAACCCTAATATCTAATATATATAATATAAGTCTATTATTACTTTATAATTCTTCTCTATATCTAATTTCCTTCTTATAACTCTACTTAACTTCTTTATTACCTAAACTTTTATATTTATTTCTAAACCTTAACTTATATCTATTTAATTTAAATTCTACTTTATATATATATTAGACCTTAATATCAAAATATAGTTAATATATCTCTATCCTCTATATATAATCTCCTTATCTAATTTAATTAACTTAAAGTTACTATCTTCTTTTATACTTAATACTTACTCTCCTCTTTTTAAGCTATATATTAATAATTTAAAACTTTTAACTTATTTTATATTTTATAATCTATCTACTTTAAAACTTTATTTTTAACCTTAAACTCTACTATAAACTCTTAAAGTAACCTTATAATATAAAAACTCCTTTATTACCTAAAATAGCTACTTCTTATCTTCCTTTTTAACCTACTATATTAAAAGCTAAGTTATTTTATATAAATAGCTACTCTTAACTCCTCCCTATAAAATTTACCCTCTTAGCTATATATAAAAAACATCTTAATTATTTCTTTCCTCTTCTATAACTTATACTCCTTTAATAGCTATCTGCTCTTTAAATATACTGCTCTATACTACCTTAGGAAGCTTTATTATACTAGCTATAAACACCTTAATTAGTATACTTCTTAATTAGTATATTTATCCTTCTACTTAGTAGAACTACTTGCTATCCTCTACCTCACCTTCTTACTACTTATAAAACTCTTATAGAAGCTTATAGTTAAAGCAGCTAGAGAACTACTTAAGATATCTTTTACTAAAGATCTCCTGCTCTATAGTCTTTATACCTTACTATACCTATATCTATTCTATCTCTTCTTTCCTTAAGTACTTAAGAAACTTATGCTTATTATTATCCTTTACCCTAAAATATAACGCACACCTCTTATATTACTAGTAAAGCTACATAAGAAACGCTTCTATTTTACTAGCCTCACCTATCTTCTCTATCCTAACCTTCTATTAGTCTAGCTTTATATACCTATTTAGCTTTAGAAACTCTACTTAGCCTGCTTTACTATCCTTATTAATATAGTTAAGAATAAACTCTAGCTTTAGCCTTTTTTTATATCTATAGTAGATATTATAAACTTCTTTATTATTTTTATAACTAAAGCAGTTACTTCTCCTATTTATTACTTAGTTAAGAATAATCTACTTATATTTATTACTAGTAAGATACTCTTTAATTACTACCTCTTATTATAAACTATTATTATTACTGCTATAGTATATAACAACTAATATGCTTAGCTGCTTATTATAACCTACCTACCTGCTCTCCTATATAAATTACTAGAGTCCTATTAGTATATTAGCGTAGATTATAAGCTATATATCTAAGATATTAATACTTAGTCTTAGTATGTTTATTATAACTATAACGCCCTTAGCTTTATTACTTTAACGCTACGCCTTAAGCTAAGCTACTTTACCCTCAGTTAAGTTAATATTACTGAAGAATATAGCGCACCTTAGTGCTAACTCTAAATGCTCTACCTACTTAATTAACATAATATATATAACAGCTTTACTTTATTTACTACTAGCTAGAAGCTTATTTACCTACTATATTACTATTTAATATACTTTAGCTTTAATTACATTAAGTTTTACTAGCTTTATATTATCTTTATTTTATTTTATACTATTAATACTACTATTACCCTCTATACTAGCCCTCTTACTAGCTATAATAATAGAGTATTAGATATTCTTATATATTATTACTGTTTAAAATATCCTCACTTAGCTAGCCTTTAGTTATATAATATAGAAGAAAGCTACTTTATTTATTAGCATAAGTATTACTATTAAGTATATTATTTATATACTAAACTTACAAATCACCTCTTTAAGCTTTCTAAGCTATAGCTAGAAGCTTTATAATCTTTTAAGTATAACGTAGCACTTATCTATAATAATATAGTTTAGCGCCTACCTCCCTTTTAGCTGTATAATAAAGTCTCTAAATCCCTTTATAATAGCTAACTTAGGTATAATAAAGATAATAAATACTGCTTAGTTATTCTTACAGCTTTACTATATATATAAAGTGATCCCTACTTTAACGTATTACTTATATAGATCTATCTATAGTGCTATTAATAGCATTATAACTATTATCACTCTGTTTAATAAGTAGAATATTAGCAGTATAAATAAGATACTTTTGCTACTACTTATCCTTATTACCTATATAATTAGTATATACCTACTAGTAATAATAAGCATTACTTCTCTTTAGTTTCTATAGAATATCACTAAGTTATCCCCTATTATCTACTATAGCTAGCCTTCTAAGTTAATTCTCTTTAGCTTCTTAAATCATTAGAGCTTAGCTATAAGCTGTAGCCTTTTATATACCTCTATCTTTTTCCTCTTATAGCCTATAGAACCCTATTTTAACTCTAAATCTTCAGCTTTAAAGCTTAGAAACTTATACTATTAATAGCTAACTTAGTAGAACTATTACTACCTTACTATAAAACTGCTGCTAAACTATATAAGCTTTTATATATAAATTATACCTACTATTTATATACTATACCTTACCTATAAGTTCTATAGGCTATCCTTAACTTTATCTATCCCCTTTTTTAATTTTATATTAGCGTTATCTCTACCTAGCTATCTAAATAACTTATTTAAGTAGTAGTTAGTAATACTAATAGTAATATATCGCTATATACTTATATTAACCTAATATCTTAATAGTTTTATACTAATCTACTATATAATCTGCTACGCTCTATCTATTATCTATATTTACTCCTCTTTCTATATCTAGTTACTTATACTTATGCTCTTATTACTAGCCTTATTTTTATTTATACTATAATTATTACTATCCTTAATATCTATATTATTACTATTTTGCTCTTCTAATCTTACTGCTATACTACTAGCTTCTAAGTCCTTCTACTAGATAATATTATCTGCCTATATAAATATATTATACCTACTAGCCTTATATATAATATCTTATACCTCTTATTAGAACGATAAGATAAGCTAAAGATATTATATAATAAGCTTACTAACCTCCCTTAAGAGATATTAGTAGATTATTTTTGCCTACTTAGTTATATAGTAACCTTTATAGTATACTATAATAAAGCATAATATTTTATTATACACTATAATATTACAGACGCCTCTATTAACTATATTAACTATCTATAGACCTATAAGCTTACTTACTTATGCTAGCTGTCTGCTAAGCATATATAGAAGTATCTATAGTTACTTATAGAGTTATTTAAACGTCTTACTAAACTCCTATATAGCTGATAGCTAGAATAGCTAGTCTGTTACCTTATAACTATTACTTATACTACTGCTTAATCCTTAGCGTTCTGCAGCAGTAGGTAACTATACTAGCTATATAAACAGCTATTTATCTCTAGTAGAAACCTAGCTGTTATAGTTATTAGTGAGAAATAAATATTTAGGCTTTATCTTATTATAGTTATTTTTAATTAATAACTATAGGATAGCTAGTAGTTATAACTAAATATTATTTTTAGGACTATCTACTAAACCTAAATCTTCTATTACTATTAGCTTTGCAAGTAGCTCTTATATCTTTTAGACTAGCTTATATAGTACGTCTAATAGCTACCTTATTATAAACTATACCTACTTATATAATATATAATCACTAATTTAGTTAATAATACTAGCTGCTATTATATTATATTAGATATATATTCTATATATCTATATCTTAAGAATTTAGTCTATTAGTATTAGCTTTATATCTTTATTACCTATTATTTATATTATAAACTACTATACTTTTATCTATATATATTAGAATAAACTTTATGCTATATTCTCTACTTTATTATTACTTAGAGACTTTCCTAGCTTAGCAACCTTATTATAGCGCTTAATATAAGCCTAATAGATTATTAATATATATGCTATCTTAATAATAGCTAAGTACTTTATTATATAATCTGTGATCTAAACCTAGCTGCTATCCTTAGTAATACCTATTACTACAAGAGCGCTAAGAAGAGTACTACTATAATCTCTACCTTTTAGCTAGTAGTCTAGCATGCTAATAAGCATATTAAGTATTATACGTTCTAGCTTCTCTTGCGTTTAATACTCTATCTTTATACTAGCTGCTTCTGCTATCTACTTAAATAAGTCTTATACTTCTCCTTATAATAGCGTTAGTTTATATAATAGCTGCTTATTATTATCTATTTCTTATATATAGAACTAGATATATAATAGACTTAGCTATATACTTTTATATCTTACTTATATATTATCCTCTATATAGTTATTAAATAGCCTCTTTAGTTTAATATATACTTTTATATACTACGCTTTAAATAGTACAGCTAGCTTAATAGTATTAAGAGTAGATATTACTTAAGCTTAGTCTAGTATATAGTTAACTATTACCTATATTACTTAAAGTATAACTTTATCTTTATTAATAAGAGCTATTATATTAAAGAGTATACTAGCACTAAGCCTTTTTAAGTACACTACCTATCCTATATAGGCTAACTATAGGCTAAACTTAAGTTTTTTATTAGCAATACAGATCAGCTTATTATAGCTTATCTTTATATATTCTACTTAGACTTTCTAGAGATCTTAAATACAGTCTACTATTTATTAAGCTAGGCTTCTATTTAGAACGCCTTATAGAGACTTATTAGCTATCTATCCCTAAGCTACCTTAAACTATCTACTTATAGCTTATATTAAGAAAAACTACTAGCATAACACCTCTATTATCTATAGTAAATCCCTAATTATAATAGCTTTCTTATAAATATCACCCCCCTTATACTAATTATTCTCTTATCTATATTCTACTTAATAATACTCCTATATATTTTATATATAGTAGTAAATATAATAATATATATAATAATATAAACTATCTGCTTAAAGTAGTATAATATTAGTAATTAGCTTAACTGTAGGGTTTAGGTATTAAAACGACTATAAATTAGCTTAGCTATAGATAATACTAGGAATATTACTAACTAATTTAGTTATTTTTCCCTTAGTTTTAATAGTAATTAACTAATAGTAGTTCTATAGATATACTATAACTTTATTTGCTACTACTATATACTAATATAATATATATATTAGAATAGAATATTATATATTATAAACAAATAGCTTTATATTTACCTATATAGATAGCTTACTTTAGTCTATTATTATTAAATAATTCCTCTTATCCTCTCTTTATAACCTTACCTTCTTACCCTTTAATTCTATATACTTTCTCTTTAATTTACTTTCCTCCCTAACTGCATTCTATTAGTTAGTTAAGCTTTCTAGCCTAGCTGATATCCCTATTATATAATTAGCTAGTTAATATAAAGTTTAGGATTATATTATAAAAATATTAACTATACTATTTATTAATTTCTAGACTTACCTTACTAATTATTAAACTGAGAACTAGATAGTTATAACTACCTTTATTTAAGCTTTTATTACATCCTACTTTTATGTATTTTACTATAGGAAATCTTAATAGCTTCTTCACTACTAGAAAATAACAGCTTCTACTTTCTGTCTACATAGACCTACTTAATTTTTAGTGAGGATTTTAATAGCTTCTACTTAAAGCTGTTGTTGCTAGTATGTTAGGATTTCTATTACTTACTATAAAATAAGCTATAAAGCGTAAGGTTATATAGTAATAATATTATACTATATATAGATTAGTATAATAAGTCTTAACTTAATAATTAAGTAAAGTAATTCTTAGAGTATATAGGGATAGCTATACCTAATTAAGATTTCTATTATTTATGCTAAACCCTCTTAAGTTTTTATTACGTACTAAGCCTATCTAAAGCTAAAGTATATCTAACTAGTAAATTATATTAATCCTTTATAAAATAATAGCAGTATATATAAAAAAACAGTAAGAGGTATTATTTTTTAAATATTTTAAAGTAATTTAATCTAATTTTTAACCTTAATATATATAATATTTTACTCTTAACTTTATACTTAGGTTTATTTTATAATAATCTTAGTAGTAGTATTACTATAAAAGCTCTTATAAGGTATACCTAATATTAATAGGTAGTAAAAGCTTATTATAACTAAGATAAACTAAAAATAATTAATATAATAGTTAATAGTTATTTTAGCTTAATTTATAGTATAATAAGCATTATAAACTAAACTATAAGCTCCCTTCCTAATACTAAAAATAATATAGATCTATTAAAGTAGTCCCCTATAGTATATATTATATATTCTATTACACTTCTCAGTAATTACCTCACACACACTAAATATAAGTTAAAGCTCTACACCTTAGGTTTAGCTTTAAGTTAGAATTTTATTTTATTAGAGAAAGTTATAAAGCATACTAAATAGTATAACAGTAAGCTTTTAAGATTACTTACTTATTATAACTTATTAAGCTAGTTATTCCTTACTAATATTAATTAAAAAGGCCTCAGTAAAAACTATAGTAATTATAATGCAGAAGTTAGTTATCTTATTTACTAACTTAACTATAAGACCTATTAGATAAAATATCAGCTAGAATACTCTAGTAAAGATTACCCTAAAAGAGAGCTATTTATACTTAGTATTATAGCTATAATTTAAAAAAGAGGAAGTGCTATAGTAAATACTTTAGGTGTAGCAAATAGCTAAGATCTATATATTATTTAAGTCGGCAGTATTAATAGCACTCTAACGCATTATATTACTATTTTGCATATATAGTTAGATAGACTTAGCAACCTATAAAGCAACTACCTATATTTATATCAGCTAAATTATATATAAGCACTAATTAATAGCTTATATCTACTTAAATAAGCACCTATTCTATTCTAAATTAACTCCTTAAGCATACTAATTAGAAGGAGATATATTTATAACCACTAAGTAGCAATCACCTAAATTTATTAAACATTCAGCTAAGCTGATAAAGTCTTAATACTTAATAACTATCTTAAGTCTTATAATAATAACGCGCTACTAGTTAAAAAGCTTATATAACTCTAATACTCACCTTAGATAACTTAGGTTTAAACCTTACTTAAAGGTAATATAATAGAAACCTCTACTTTTAGTTTGCAAATAAAGCTATATCTAGTGACTACCTTATTAGGCCTATTGCGCAGTAGAGTTTCTAAGTAGTTTCTAAGTTTTTAAGAAAGCTTCTAGATAAGGCGCTCTAGTCTTATCTAAGCATAATATAACTAATATATATATTTACTCTAAGCTTAATAATACTAAAACACCTTAGCAACTATACTAATCTTCTAGAATAGTTAGATTCTAGCGAAGAGAAGCTATAGCAAACTGCAGTCTAACTTCTAGAGCAGAATAACTATATATATACTCTAAGCAAAGAGTAGTATTAATTCCTATTTCAGTCTAAGAAAGGTTCTAATCTACTTAAATATAAAGAGAACATATATATTCTAACTAATATTAGCATAAAAATAACTTATCCTATCCTCACTTATAGCCTAAACTCTATTAGAAGCATATATAGAGTAGTAATATAGAAGTACCACTATAATTAGCATAATATAGATTTAGCATACTTTATAGAGGTATATAAGGTATTTAGATCTTAAACTACTAGCTAACTTAACAATATAACAGTATATATTAGGGTAATATTATATATAGATCTAAAGGGCATTATAAACATACCTATAATAAATTAGAGGTTAAGAGAATAGCTTAATTTCTTTAACAGTAAGAGATCCTCACTACTCTAAGTGAGAAGGTTAAGTATTAATACTCAGCAATAAACTAATATATATTATCTTAAGCATATAAAAGTTTTCTTATCTAAAGTAGAAAAATACCTAATATCTATTATTTTCTAGAACGCACTAAAATTACTAGAGCACACCTAAGCACCCTAATCACTCTTATATTAAGACATAGTCGTATACTTTCCCTAAGTCTAAGGATATACTTAATTCAATAAACATTCCTATAGCTTTAAATTTAATATTAATACTTATCTTCTTAAAAATAATAAAGTAAAACAGAATAAATCTCTAAGTACATTATTAGTAAATTCCTATATATATAAGCTATAGACTAAAAAACCTATTTTATTTATAATAGGAAGATTAATTTAAGACTAAGTTTAGAAGATACTTATAAGGTTACAGAATATTCCTAAACTTATATAAAATGATCACCCCTCCACATTTAAGCACAGCAATAAAGTGTTAACAATTCACTATAACAGCCTAATAGAGAGAGAGCAAAACTCTTTTACATCACATATTAGATTTATCCTAAACGATAAGATAATATCAGAGAAAGAGAAACAACATAAATAGCAAGATTACATTAAGGAAGAAAAAATTAACAATCTTATAATTCTCCTACAGGCTAGTTATAAGGCACTTATCTATATATTAAGGCATAAGAACAGGAGATATATTACTCAATATATCAGACTAGTAGAGCATATATAGCGTGAAGAGATAGGACTTAATATTAAAAGTATATAGTATAATAAGAGAGACTAATATATTTTATAAGAGAGAACTAAAATATATAGTCCTTTTATAGATATATAATACTGCTTCTTATTATTAACTAAATATATATATTTTGAAGTTAACTATAACAGTTTTATTATTTATAGGTATATTTGAAATAGCATAATAGAATAAGGCCGAAGATAATCTTCTTCACCCTTAGAATTTTAGGAGACAGTAGAAAAAGCCTATTTATCGAAATTAATAGCAGTACGCATAATCCTTATTACACATCTTACGTACCATTATAGAACATAACGTAGCTACAACATAATAGTACAAACTACGCTTACTCTGCAGTATGCATTAGTTCTTCTAGCAGTCATCATATACCACAATGCATTCACACACAGGGATAGAAACTTAGAACATAGCTAGCTTTATCAAAACTAGTGTAGCCGCATTAAATTAGCGGACTCCATGTAGCTCGACATAATGCAATGTGATGCGATGCACTGCGACGCACTACGACGTGGGTCTCAGAAAGCCGGAAGTGGACAGTTAGCAAACGTTTCGATCTGCGAGGCGCGTGTGCTGTGGCCACGTCTCTAGAAAAGACGTGGCAAACTGATCATAGGCGAGTATGCTCTGAATTTCGCGGCACAGGTAGATGATAGGGCTAGTGTCTGAGGGAGAGATAATGGTGTTAGAGCTAAGGCATCCTAGCTGGCCCCAAGGTAAGCAGAAGAGTTTAGGCTGTGAAGTCTTACGCCAGGGAGTCTAGTCGCATTAACGCCAGTCAACCAGACTGTTGGTTAGTTGATGAATATACGAAGTTGTGTGTGATTGACGTCCCTCTCAAGTCTTGACACTTGCGCCAGTTTTACGCAAGGGTGGGGCCGTGCCGGTGCTATTGCCGTAGGACACCGGCCGAGTGGGGCCGAAACCGGAGTCGGAGCCGGGGGAGCCCGGACTCGGCCAAACCCAAGCAAATTGAATTGCCCAATATGCGCAGGGGATGACTTGCACTATGTTCGATTGTGGTTTGAATGTACAGCCGACACACGCCTTTCAGAAACCTTCATAGTGAGAGCTTTCCCTTCCTTTCGACACCACCGACCGAGACGAGATAGTTCGCAAGCAGCCAACCTCAAATTCGGCTACAAGCCCACTTATCCAGCGATGCTGAGCCGACACCTCCGAGATACTCTCAGGAACTACAAATAAGCAAGTTCTCATGTGTGATTACAGGAATATGCGCAATCAACACAACTGCAAGTTCTTTCTGGTCTTTATTCTTCTCTTCTTTCGTCTCTGGCGTCCACAGGCCACAGCTTCAGACACTATCTAATTAACACATAGTACTAGTCTATGTGTCCAAGTCAATCGAAATCTCTGCACTCCATCAGCACAAATCGCCACTACTATTTCCACGATAAGAGTCGCCCCAGGGACATTAATGCTAACACTAAGGATATAGGCGGCATTCCCGCGTCGAGGCCGATGGATGACGACTGCTGGGGCCTGGCCGCCTTTCTCCGCCACCGAGGTGCTTCTCACCTGCGATAGGCTCAGCATACTGCATTTTCGCACGCTACAACCGCGCCATCGCGTGATTCTCAAGTCGATAACGATAGCGAGTTTTATGTTGACAAGTGTTGATGCGCAGCTCAGATGATCCTGGCATTCTCAGTAGTTGTAAAGGGAAGAAAGATTCAATGTACGAAACGCCGACATTCACCTTGTCCTGCGCCTCCCCGATTTCCTTATGAAAATAACACGCTGCCAAAAGCTGAAGATATTGACCTGTAGAGAGCTCAGGGGCCCAGCAGCGAGGTGGCTACATCGAAGGGCATTATTCTTCGGCAATCTTTGCGGTTCCCTGCCAGTTACCACACAGAACCTGGCTTGCGTTGGCGCTGCAGATCGCGATTTTATTTTGGGTTGCATAAAAGCTTCAATGGGATTCAAGCGCGGGTTATCACGAATATCACAGAAGAGATCTTGCCAGGTACGGACGCGAATGTCATTGGCATGCATCATGTTGCTGCACAGACTGGCTGAAAAACAACAACATGAGCCTCGGCCTGAGGATGAGACAGCAGTGAGACCGTCCACAAGCTCCCAAAACACCCATCTCAAAAGTATTCCAAGGAACATGGGCAAGACAGCTTTCCCCGCATCCGTGTTTTCTTTGAACCGTTCAAGAACGCTTCCACTAACCGTGCAACGTTTCTGTTTATCCTCAACGTGTAATTCTCGTAGCTGCCGCTGCCGCCCCCAGGGTCAAGCGCGCCGTCGTCGACCCCAACATTAGGAACACGCAGGTTGCCAAGCGCGCCGCTCCCACAATCCCCGCGTACGCCTCCGGCTGCTATAATTCGGCCCAGTACGGCTCGGCCTGCTCCTGCGCCGGTGTCACCACTTCGACCAAGACGGTCACCTCGACCGGGTGCGTTACCTCGACCTCGACCCCCGCCCCCGCCTGCCCCAACAAAAGGATTGGGGACTTTTGAGAGATACGTGCCTGCCACCGCCACACCAGGAACGTGCCTCCGGCACCTACGCCATCCAGCAGCAGGGCAGCGCTGACGGCAACATGAATTACGGCGTCCTCACACAAGACTTTGTCACCAGCGGCACCTCCTTCCTGATCGATCTTACCAAGACCGTCGACCTCGCCGACTCGGCCAACCCCGCCCTGTGCCGCCTTCGATCAATCACCACCAGTTCCGCCATCAGTGTCGTCGCCGACTCCAACGGCAAATTCGACAACAACCATTACCTCCGTGTCTCTGATCCAGCCGCAATCAGCGCTGCTGGCTACAAGATGAGCCCCGTCTACTGCGTTAAGGGCGTGGCCAACAAGCTCTAGTGCACCGCTGTCAATTCTGCGGAGGGTGGCGCCGCGTCCTAAACCACCCTCTTGAATAACAACGGCAAGCTCGGCATTTATTGGTCCGTCTCCGTGGCATGTGGGAAAATAGACTGCGGCCTTCCCAGACGGCGGCAAAATGTACCATATTTGTGGTACATTTCCGCGGTAGATTACATAAGCCCGGTCGTGGTGTGCTAGTCGCAGGGGTCCTCATTGTGGGGACACCACTAACGTGCGGCCAACTTGCGACCCGGTGAAGTGCAGTTGCTGCGATTCGGCGCTGGCCCCCCTGTGACAGCACTAATCTACTGCTGAAAACAGGCAGCACATTCATTTGTGGTCCATCTCGGGCCGCGGCTTACTTGGTGACTCCCACAGGGCAGACGACTTGAACTTGGGAAGATGCGTAATAACGGCCATTGGAGTCATAGTCGTGTGCACTGCTTTTCCATTCTCACATGCGATTCTGGTATCAGCCCGTTCGCATCAAAGGTAGAGAGCGATGAGATGCATTCACATCGTAGGTAAGCTGCACCTGGTCGCCGTCCATCTCGTCCTCGCACCCTAGGACGACTTCGTTTGTCACTTATTGCAATGGTATCAATGCGACGACTGCTTCCAAAGATTTCGCCTTTTCTGTGATAAACTCAGGAATCCTATCTACCAAAAGCAATTTCATCGCTCAGTAATGCTACCTAAGATGCCCGTCCGAGTCCAAGGACAAAACCAAGGACAAAACCATCAGCCGTCGGTCGCGCAGCACCCCGAAACTTGTCTCCAATCGCAGTGCTGCTACTTTCAACTTGCGTATGAAGTACTCCACTGGTATGGAGGTTTCGTGATGATCTCGAATAGAGCATACTTCCACTCAGGTTGTGTGAATCTGGTTTCTCGAGTGGACTTCACCGAAAAAGCAGCACCATACCTTAGGCGCAGGGGGACCTGGAAGGTAGGGGCTCCAGCACCTCAAGGTACCTGGCGCACGCTGCGATTTCCCACCTCAGCCGTCGTGCGTGCGCTTCCCCCTGGACCAGAGCCAGGACTAAACTGCACCTCATTCATGTTACTCGTCCTCCGACCAGCAAAAGAAATCTAGAAATCGAGCACCTCATATCCATACCCACGAGCGAAAAATGCTCGCCTTTGTGGTGGCTGCTATCATCGACTGCAGCATGCAAGAGAAGATGCGCCCGACGAACTCGCGACGACCATGACCACAACGCGCCGCTCTCATTATCGCGCAGAAGGTCATATCGCGCATGCAGCATTATGCCTATGAACACCTTTCTCAAGATTTTCTCTGAATGATCTCCCAAGATTTCCTCAATCAAAAGAGCCGCGTGCAGGGAAAATTTCGCTGATTCTTGACCCCTTCGTGGATGATCAAGGTCCGGTTCAAAAACATTGCAGCACGAAAATATCTTACGTAAGGCCCTGGCGGACCTGGAGCGTGAACTGATTGGCCTATCCTTATGATACCGACGGTATCCTAAGGGTGAACCGTCTCTCTGATTGGCCTGCCCTTATGATACCAGCGGTATCCTAAGGCTGGCCAGTCACATCACTGGTATCAGTGAACCAGGGCTTCAAGGGCCCACTTCATCCCATGCGCTACCCACTGAAGTCGCAAGTGCAACGTCCGCATAACATCACCACTAAGTAACACCATCACCACAAGTTCGCCTCGCCGCAACCATTGCAAGGTGTCACACAGCAACACCAATGTTCCCAGACGCCTCCAACTAACCTGTCGCCTTGTGCGCGCCAAAGACATGCTGGCATGGAACGGATCGCCTTACCTCAAGGTCTCTCAAGCCTAACCCAAGCCAGGGACTCAAGACCTTTCAGGCCGCGCTGCATTCAATGCCTGCAGCCGTCTGCGTCTGTGGTCCGCAGGACTTCATCCCTCCCAATCATATGTACAGCAGGGTGCACATAGGTTTCTTATCTTCTAAATATGGGTAGTTTTACTCACCAACAGGCCATGCCTGCAGGCCTGAATTTACGCGCAAATAATCAAAAAGCCGACTGGAGCCGCGAAATACAGACATCGCATGAGGGTTCTCTCTTTTCAAATTCACATGGATGAAGGCTTTCGGCACCTCCAGAGATCAGTTGTCCCCTAGAAAATCACCAACACATCGCCATCCAATCAGCAGCAGAACTTCACAGACCGCAGTTCAAATATCACAAATATCGCAGGCAACATGAGCATCAATATGTTTCGAGGCTTCATTTTCGCAATGATGTTCGCGGCTGCCGTTGTAGCAGATGAAGGAGACGACTTTGCGAACAACATTCTATCTGAATTAGCGCCGTAAGTCTGGTTCATTGTGCCACTTCCATTAGCAACTCGACTTGTGTCGTCCATTAATCAGCAACCCTTGGACAGATTACTCGCTCTTTTTAGCGAGCAGGTCACTATGCAGTTCATGAGCCAGTCCCTCGGCTGTGCCGATAATATTTTACTGGCAATAGCACCGCTTGGAATCATTACGATTGTAGTCAGCGCTATCAGAGTTGGAGGCATAGGGTTTCTGAAGGCGCTCATTGGCAGGGCCAGAGAGAATCTTGCTGTTGCTGAACAGGAGCTGATGTCGTCTACTTCAACAGAGACCTGTGAGCTCTAGAATGGCCATGAGGTGGTCAGGTGCCTGGGATCAGCTCCTGTTACAGAATTCATCTGTTTGCTGCCTGAATCGGGGATAAACGAGAGTACGAAGATTGAGGTGAAGGCGTTCAAAGATGTGAACAAACACTAGCTTTTTGGTGAGTAGTTACCTATCCTCGAATGACTTGATAAAGTCTGTCTCACTGTCTGGACAGAGCAAGAACCCCTGGGGATGAGGCTTCGTAAAGCTTCACAATTTCACTCGCTGGCAGCCTCAAAAGAGAACTTGGAGAAGGGACCCGAGCCATCAATGGCAAACATCATTGTCACTCGGATTTCTCGCAAGAACGCGCCCAATATCTCACTCAACGCGCATAATCTCACCACTAGGGCTGAAGTACGAGCGGCAGCCATCTGGGGAATCGTCATTCAGCTCGGACTGGTAGTATTTGCCGTATGTGCTGTGTATCATCCGTCTCTGAGTTATTCCAAGGACGGGAGCACTATCGCCAGGCATGCCTTCCCATGTTATTCAGTCGGAACATTGCTGCTGGTTGTTTGGATGCTCTTAAGTGCACACGTTGTGGAGAGTAGCACCAAGGAGACCCGGTTCCGACCTTCGCAGGGGATAAGAGCCCAGTTAGTCTGGGTGCAGCAAACCAAAATGGTCAGTGACCAGGTTTTCGATTCCTTTGCAATCTATGCCAAAAATGAGCGAAGGTCTATTATAACGTCGATGCGCATGGACGGGGACAAGACAGACCAGCAAGTCGACAAGAAATCCTCGAGTAAAGATATTTTTGTCAACCCAGGAATCTACTACCACATCAGAGGAAAGTTTCAGCGTGTCCTTAAGACTTGAGGCAAGCGTGGGACTGTTCATTGGTATCTGTGGATACATTGTGCAATTTGTTGGCTTACGCGAGCTGCACTGGTCTGCATCGGTTGCTCAGCTTGTCGCCATGGTCCTCTTGACGGCAACAAGGTCATGGGTTCGTCGGGATCTTGCAACGGCACCAGCTTCACACACGATTTCTCCTGGATACGAACTCGACTGGTTCGCAGCGACCTTCGCCAATGTCGGAGAAGCCCCGTGGAATCCTGTCAATGCTGCGGCGCGAAGTGCCAAAGGATCCGACATCGGTCAACGGTGGCAATTGGAGCGCTTGGAAGCGCACATCGACGACTCGGGGTCCCCTGTGGAAATGACAGATTCTACAACTGACGATGCCCTGGTGCTATCATGAAGATCAGAAGAAATCTAGCCCAGTTATCAAACTGGAAGGGGCCGGCTTCTGCAGAGGCTATCATCTCGCACGATCGATTGAGGCCGTGATGGACTTCTTTTTCAGGCACTCAGAGAAGGAGTTCTACACCTGGTCTCTCAAAACTGTTGGCCGCCAGTCTAGTGAGTTTTCCCTCACACGAAAAGATGGAAAGTAGACGGCATATTCGGATGAGTTAGAAGCAGCTCTGTCTCTGTGGCTTTTCTCGGTGGAGAGAAGGGAGAAAGAACAAGAAAAGGACTACGTGGACGCATTACCAGTTGGAGATAGACGAGACGACAGTTGGCTGCGCGCTGAAGGATCGCCTGGGAGACGTGGCCTCCGTGTTCTTGGAACGTACAGCGACAGCCTGCATCGAGATCTCTCTTGTTGGATGAGCAGCGAGTCCGCCAGAATCGTCAGGGCACATCGATTTTTCGAGGGTGACGATGCGACTGAAATACTGGAGTACAGAAACCACAGAGTGGTGGGGTCTGCTGGAGTCAACTCAATTCCCCGACAGCCAGGCGACACTTCTCGATACAGGGTAACAGAACTATCACATTTCAATGTCGAACACTATGAATGGGCGGATGACGACGGCCCGGGAGTTTTAGCCACCGAGTTTCACGGGACATTGAATTCGCTGTATGCTCTGGATGTTTTCTCGAGCTTTTTTGGGGCAGCCGCGAAGACTCTGGAAGAACATCCGTTCTCCTGCCTCGCAGAGGTGCTTCCCAACAACGCAGCAACAGGCAAAGAGGCCTGGAAATAGTTCTTTCTTCGTCACGACCAGCTTTCCAAGTTGGCCAGGCGGATAGAAAATATCGGGCTTGGCAACCTGGACGACATTTATTTGAGCATGATCCCCTCTCTTAGTGTGGTGAACAAACTCCCTGAAGGAACTGCCATTGTGAAGCTGGCAAGACAACACGCCGATCAGTATGACAGCAAGCTTCCGCAAGCGTCTGCTGTTGTGGAGCTGGCAAGGCAGCCCGCCCTACTTGACCTTTGGGCAGAAGCCGGTTCGATATATAAGTGGCTGCTTTCTATTGCTAAGACATATCCAACACTGAATGACTTCTCAACTCAGGTAATAGCGGTGGTGTTGGAGTTCTTGAGGCATGTCGGCATGGCCTTGGACGTAACAAAAATGGCACCACCAGGCCATTACATGGAAGAATGGGCCTTGGAAATCCTCGAGGAACTGAAGAAGGAATTGCAGCATGGTATCCGCAGCTGGCCTGAAGCTCATCGCACCGTCGCAGCGCTTTTGACGTTCTATAAGATCCAGAGACGTGAGTGGGAATGCGGGATCCCGCTCACGGGCGACAGTCTTGAAGATCAAAGCAGTTGCGACTATCCCAAAATTCTCCATCACACCAAATTACACCAAGCAGCTCTGAGCGACAGCCAACCCCCCGGCTTTGTAGAATCAGCAGTGGTAGATGAGGATATGAACGCGAAGGACATTTTCGGGTGGACACCTCTGCAATATGCATCGGAGCTTCGCCACAAGCTTGCAAAGTTCTTGTTATTTTGTGGAGCAGACCCCAGCCCGCAAGACCTATTTGGATGGACGCCACTACATTACGCTTGCAAATCTGGACCAGCGCATGATGACGACGGCGACAACGATAGCGACGACGATAGCAAAAACGACGGCGACGAGAATGAGCACTACGAATGCGAAAATGATGAAGATGACGCATGTGACGAAGACGTAAACAGTGTCGAAGATGATAATGGCAATAACAACGTGGACGATGAAAAAGCTAGCAGTGGCTACAACGAGAACGAAGAAGATCAAAGCGAGCACAACGACAACAACGTGGCCCACGACAATCATAACGACGTTATCGACGTGCACGAAATCATACTTGCTCTCATAAGTAAAAAGGCAGACATCAATGCTCGAGGCAGAGACGGAGTTGCGCCAATACACTGTGCCGCGATCGGAGGATCTTTGAAGATATTGAAGATACTAGAGGAGTCTGGCGCGAACGTCAACGCACTCGACGCCTCGCAGAGAACACCGCTGCACTGGGCAGCGTTCCGCGGGAACCGGGCTGTTGTTGAGTATCTGTGGGAAAGGTCAGACACGGAGTTGCGAGACAGTGACGGCAGGACGGCCTTACATCTAGCAAGACTTTCAGGCCATGTCCAGACAGCTAATTGGCTTATTAGTAGGGGAGGTAACATTCAGCAGGTCGACTAGCATTACATTATATAGTTGAGACTGGTTAAACTGCCTGTGCGGCCCGGCTATCCTGCCCGTGTGGGGCCCTGCCGGCCCGGGGCCGAGGACCCGCCGACGCAGTAGCTGGGCGATCCGGCAGGCCACTTACCACTCCATCACCACAAGTTCGCCTCGCCGCAACCATTGCAGGGTGCAACCCAGCAACACCAATGTCCCCAGAAGCCCCCAATTGACCTGCCGCCTTGTGCGCGCTGAAGATACCTATGTTGGCGTCGAACGGGTCACCATACCTCGAGGCATCTCAGGCGCATTGAGCTCCCCGATTCCAGAACGACGCCGGAGGTAAGTCGGACTACCCCTCTCCTTTCGCAATTTCCAGAAGCAACCCAACCGGTCAAAGACGGACGATAGCCAAACACGCAGCGCATCACCAAGATGCCGATATCCCCGACCTTCCAACTGCAGGACCCAGCGATAGCGCCTTGGAGGCCCAATCCCGATGCCAATCCAGATCCACCTCGCCGTCGTTCGTTCCGAGACCGCAGACGGCACTGCGAGAATTTGTCGCCCGCACCCGCCAACAACAACAGGAAGCAGACAACAAGGAATATCCCTCTCGGTTGATGGGCATTGTCACGGCGATGCCTTCATTTCACGAGTTACCATCGACCGCATCCTACCCCGCGATTGCGCCGTCGGCTTCGCAGCGAGCTGGACGCGAGCCCCTCGCGGTCTGTGATATTGGCTCCTGGCTGTGGATAAGGACGGCGGACTTGCTTGAGCAGCTGCTACGGTGTTTTGCCTTGTCAGGTCGCCCGAGACGGCTCGTAGCGGAGCGACAGACCGTTGTGCTCGGATGCTGAGTGCTTTTCGACGTTGCTCGGCATGCCATTCCATGTGGAGGCCAGCATCGCCGCTGATGATCGTACCGCCCACCTGCAAAACTCTGCAGGCAAGCAGCCAGAAGTCATTTGCGGTGGGAGTCACGGGGCCTGCGAAAGGAGCTCTCTTCGCCCGTCCAATGCACCGCACCACAGGTATGCGTCGTTCCAATTCATGTAGCCACCGTTGGTACGCGTCACTTTGGGGTTCCGCGAGGATACGTTGTTGATACTTGTGCTCACCGGCTGCATTCAAGAATCGGCGTCACAGCATGCTCATCCCGAGTCTCCCCCGGCGGTGACCGTGAGAATCTGTCTGGAGTGGTTTAGCGGAACGTTGTTCAGCTATTGCTTGGATATCTGTGGATGGATCGTTTAGCATAGGATGGAGGGATACCTTGCTTGACGAGGGGTAAGCGAGTCCTGGGCCTACGCCTAATACCTCAACATATTTCTTTCCTTCTCTTCTTTTCGTCCAATCCACCTGCAGATCCAGTTCTAGGCTTTTGCATCAGTGTGTACCGTTTTGGGTCGCAGTTTTCATCATCACCTTTGCCATCTCAGTAGACCCGTTCAGATGCTTGTCAAAGCCAGGGATCCGACCAAGCGACCTCTCGAGAGACTGTCTCAACATCAGATAGACCGTGGATGCAGCTAGCCACCGACACAAAACGTCGAAAGACATGCCCGCGGCATTACCACTCGGTGCCACCGCGCATGAGGTTGAATCACCTTCCATCCCAATATGATCTACTGCTATCCAGGAGTTTACTTTAGACACCGTCAGACTCCAAAAAAGCAAGCTCTATCACAAAGTCTAGTTATCTGCAGACCGCCAATGCAAGCAACATCACGGCGTCTACATCATCAAGGTTAACATTAAAATCGGTGGACTAATTTAGGTAAGAGCAGCATCTCAACCAGCCTTATCTAGAACCGTGCGGGTCAGCCTAAGAGAGTTAGGAGCCGAGTGCTTCAAGACTTCTTCCTCGGCGCACTTCTCGAGCAGCATCTTCCAGATGCTGTCGTGATGTTTCAATAATGCTGCCTGAAGCGCGCTACCACAGTAACCCCCTTGTACATTAATGATAGCACCACGGTCTAGCAGCATTTTCACGATTCCCTCATGCCCTCTGGAGGATGCCGCCTGAAGAGGATTTCCAAAGTGTCCACCGTTTCCATTAACATCTGCGCCCTATTGGAGGAGCATCTCGGCACTGTTATTATGCCCGTCATCTAATGCAGCATAAAGAGTACTGCCCTGGTCTTGAAATTATATGTTCGCATCGATGCCTTCAGCCATTAGTATGCTGATAACATCAACATGGCCCTCACGGGACGACGCATGAAGGGCGCTTGCAGCAGCTTCGTTCCGTGCAGCAAGGTTCGTCGTGAAAAGGAGCATTTTGACGATTTGACTGTAGCCTAAAGAGGCTGCGCGCTGAAGAACCTCATCTAAGGGCTCGATTGCCATCATGAAATCTGCACCCTTTTGAAGAAGCGTTTTCGTGATTTTGGCGTGGCCTCTTAAAACAGCGGCCCGAAGAGCATTGCCAAGATCGAAGTGCAGATCAGCATTCGTGCCGGCAGCATTAATTAAGTAGTATCCGGACCGTTCTATCGTTGCCACTATGACACGCAGCACGCAGGGCATTGCCGAAGTGGACTCTGACACCCGCACCCGAATCAAGGAGTAAGCGAACCGTCGTATCGTGGCCCTTGAGTGACGCAACCGCCAGGGCGCCGCCGACGGTGCCATGACACACGTCCACATTTGCGCCGGCATGAAGGAGTGTCTGGACCGTCATGTCGTGGCCACCGTGGGACGCAGCCGTGAGAGTGCCGCCGAAATGACCATGCGTCACATTGACAACTGCGCCAGCCTTCAGAAGCACTCCAATTGTTGCATCGTGGCCGCCGTAAGATGCGGCTTGAAGGGCATCGCCGTAGTAGCCGCATCGTGCATTCGCATCCGCGCCGGCTCTCAGAAGTATCCGAACTTCTTCAGCATGACCATTGAAGAGACACCCTGTAGAGCATTACTCTCCTCGCCACCTGCGGCATTAGGACTAGCCCTATGGTCGAGGAGCATACGGATGATGTCGCTATAGCCTCTTCCAGACGCCGTATAGACTGCATCTAGCAGAAGATTGCCGTTTTCCTCACTGTCTGTGATCTTATCCAAAAGCATGCTAATGATTCTGTCGTAGCCTTGGGACGAAGCAGCCCAGACAGCGTTGTGATGCTTTTCAGACTGGGTGGCAATGTAGGCACCCTTATCGATGAGCTTCCTAACTATTGTTTCGTCTCCTCGCAGAGATGCAAGACAAAGAGCATTGCAGCCCTCATTGTTTGAAAGGTTGACGTCCGCGCCTCGGTCAAGGAGAATATCAATAATCCTTCTGATGTCCTTCACAATGGCCAGTTGGAGCGCATTGCCGCCCTCACTATCTTGGGCGTTGATGTCTGCCCCATTATTCAGAAGCAATTCAGCAATCTCATGATGACCCTTCGAAATAGCTAAGTGGAGAGCGTTTCTATCCTTGTTACTTCTGCTTCAGGCATTCACATCCGCTCCTTTGCTTAAGAGCAGTTGGACAATTTGCCCATTGCCTTCTGAGACTGCTGCCTGTAAGGGGGTTATGCTGCTTTTTTTGAGCCGAGCAGCAGGGGAGCTACCAGCTTGAACTGCCGCTGGAACAGGTTGCAAATTGACGTTTGCGCCTTTGTCAAGAAGCATCGGCACAATCGTTTCGTTGCCATCGCGGCATGCAATAAGAAGCGCAACACCTTTCTTACCGCCTAGTGCATTAACGTCTGGCCCATTGTTAAGGAGTATTTAAAACACATCTTGCTTGTTGTAGAAGACTGCCTCTTCAAGAGCGTTCATTGCCCCCTCTCTGTGTTGAGTGTAGAAATCTGCGACCCTATTGAGAAGAACTTGAACAGTTTCGCTATAGCTATTGCGGATGGCTGCGTATCCCATCGACTGCTGCATGACGCCAGTATATACGTATGCGGGGTACAGCGAATCAGGTCTTATTCTAATCGATCGACACTTTTTTCGAGCGAATTAGAAAATTCATTGAGACCAGAATTAGAGAAATTCTGGGTACTCAATGTACTGGCGTTATGCAGCAGTCGATGGGATAGAGCGTTGCTATCTAGGCCGCCTTTTGCGTTTGGGTTTGCACCTTTATCGAGAAGCATTTTTACAATTGAGCTATGTCCTTTCTCTGGGGCGTAAAAAAGAGCGCAACCTCCAAATTTTGATCTGCTAGGTGCATTGACATGTGTACCCTTTTTGAGAAGCATCTGAACAATACCTTTATGGCCTCGTTCAGATGCGATTTGAAGAGCCTCGCCACCATTCTCACCATCTTCAGTATTGAAATCCAGGCACTTATCCAGGAGCATGCGAACATGTGCTTCATTGCCCCTAGAGCATGCTGCGCGAAGCATACTACCGAACTTCTCCCCAAACAGTGAGCTGATAGTGGTGCCCCTTTCAAGAAGCAGTTAGATGATTGTTTCATTCCGACCAAGCCACACAGCTTCGAGACAATTCTGGAGGTGACGACGTGCGTCGATATTTGCGCCGTAATCAAGAAGAATCCGTACAGTCCTCTCACAGCCTCGGTTTAATGCAACTTCAAGAGCTGTACCAAATTGACCGCCATTGATTTCGGCATTGCCCTTTGCGATCCTAGCGAGGATGGTTTTGACAATCCCCTCATAACCTAGCTCTGAGGCTAACTAGAGAGCACTACCCTCAGCGTTAACATCTGCACTCCTATTTAGGATCATCTCAATAATAGCCTCATTCTGACTCATAATAGCTGGTTGGAGAGCGCTTCGGCTATTATTGTTTCGAGCATCGATGATAGCACCATTGTTGAGGAGCATCTGAACCACTTCGGCATTGCCTCGTTGGCAAGCAGCCTCAAGTGCATTGTTCTGACGGTTGCTATCCGCCGTGTCCGACGATCGGGAGTGATACTTGTGGTAAAGCGAAGACGTGAGAAGATGATCCTATCTTGTTATTGTGTCATCGGGGCCGACTGAAATGAAATCGTTATGTCTTCCTTCTCGTCCCGAAAGTGCAGTTTTGCGGCCCGGGCAAGGTTCGGTGAAGATGAATGATGCAGCCTGACGAAGCTGTTGCATGCCATATATGCGACATTTTGCATTAGCGTCAGCTCCCGTACCGAGAAGCATCTCGACAATCCGTGCGTGGCCTTTGCAAACGCAGCCTGTAGAGGGTTACTGTAGAGACCACACTAGTTTGTATTGACTTCCGCACCCTGCTCTAGGAGCATTTGGACGATTTTGCGATGGCCCCGAAGCGAGGCTACCTGGAGCGCAGTGCCATCCACGCCACACTGAGCGTTGATCTTGGCACCCCTACTAACCAGAACTTGTAGTGTGTCAAAGTGGCCCTCGCGGCAAGCAATTTCAAGGGCGTTACCAAATGTACCGCCTGCTACATCGATGTCGGCACCCGCGTTGAGCAATATATGTATAACTCTTAGATGGCCTTCATGGGATGCAGCCTGGAGTGCGGTACCATACTGGCCCCCCTGACCGTCGGCATTGGCTCCTTTGTCGAGAAGCAACTGAACAATTTTGTCTTGGCCCGTGAACGATGCGATAAGAAGAGCATCGCCGTATGTGGTTACGTTTCCAAGATGCCACGCGCTCCCGACAGTGTGGTCTCTCCTGAAATCTGCACCCTCCTGAAGAAGGATCTGTACAATGTCATAACGATCTCGAGCAATAGTCCCCAGAAGAGTATTGCTGCAATTTACCGACTCGCATAGTCATGTCCGCCCCATTTTCGAGAAGCATGCGCACGATCTTGATGTGGCCTTGAGAAACGGCTGTCCAAACGGGATTGCCATTCTGGCATATTGATATCTATATCCCTCTCGAGAAGGGTCTGAACAATATCGTCAGAGCCTCGGGAGATGGCAATAAGTAGGGCACTGCCGTCCCGTGTGCTAGTTTCCACTCCATTACGCAGGAGCATCTCGACAATTATGCTGTAGCCCCCGCATACGGCCGCCAAAAGAGGTGTGCTCAATTTTCCTTTCGGCTTATTGACATGTTTCGCACTGTTGAGTTGAAGCCGCATACTGGCATATGGATCCTTGTCAGATGGCAATGGGAAATTGTTAACGTTCACCGGTGTGTGGATCACACCTCCTGCGAGACGGTAGTCGGCCGGGCCCGGGCCCGAGGCCCGAAATTCGACCTAATCTCGTCTTTACGTAAGGGACGGGCCACACCACTTCGGACGCACCAGTTTGGCTGCGTCCCAACCAGCCACACCACTTTGTGGCGTACTGAGGCTTTGGACGCACCAGTTTAGCTGCGTCCCAACCAGCCACACCACTTTGTGGCGTACTGAGGCTTCGGACGCACCAGTTTAGCTGCGTCCCAGCCAGCCACACCACTTTGTGGCGTACTGAGGCTTTGGACGCACCAGTTTAGCTGCGTCCCAACCAGCCACACCACTTTGTGGCGTACTGAGCCTTCGGACGCACCAGTTTAGCTGCGTCCCAACCAGCCACACCACTTTGTGGCGTACTGAGGCTTCGCGCACCAGTTTGGCTGCGTTGTAATTCCGTTCTGATCTATTCCTGCCTGTGTTTTTCGCCATGCAGCCGGACAATCGTCTCTTTGTCGCGGGCTTGGGGCCCTGATTGAGGCTGCAGCTGTGAAGTGCGGAGTCTTGCAGCTGGGCTCGACTTCCATGCACTGCGGCTCTTCGGCCAAGTATCTGTTGACACATGTCTTCCCATTCCTTGCGGCACTCCAGGACAGTCCTCCGTTGGGATTGCAAGAAAATGCTGAAAATGATGGGCTGCAGGGTTGTAAGAGCGCAATGTCCCCGTCCCTCGAAGTCATACAGAAGCAGATTAAAGGGACGTATGGACCTATCGAGAAAACCGCTGCTGGCTTTGTCGGTGAATCGGGGGCAAAGTCACCGAATGCCCTTGATCAGCTTGAGCGGGTGTACTTCGCCGGCGGAGAAGATGACCTCCGGGCTCTGGGAAACGCCCGGCATCAGGAGCCGTCTCTTAACGTACATATTTTTGTGACTGTGGTCAGGGATCACGCTTGGAAATGGTTTGCCATTTAGACTACTAGAGGAGTTGGATATGATACTCATACAGATTGTGATCGAGGAGCGGCTCAAAAACAGGGGTAAGGGCTTATTCTAATGTGCAACGTCAATAAGAAAGTTGCGAATGGAGTCGAAGGGTGTCTAGGGCGACTTAACTTTAAAACCGGAGGTCAGCGCTGAATACTAATTAATTAAGCTAAGATAAGGCCTCTAGCTTAACTAATTAACTAATTTTTCGCCTAAATCTTACTTAATTTAACTATCTTAATTTAATCTTAATAAAATTACCTATTTAGGAAGTTAGTAAAGCTTTTATAATATATTAATAAACTAAAAACTTATATTATATAGTGTTTTAATATTATTTTACTCTCTATTAACTCTTCTTTTTAAAGTAATACTTATTAATAGTAATACTACTACTTTAAATTTAGTTCTAGAGGTATTATATCTCCTTAAGTAGTAATAGCTTTATTAATAACTTCTATAATATTAGTATTAGTTTAGTAAAGCTAAATACCCTCTTATAGTTAGTTATTATTACTAAGATAGTAAAGATATTAAAAGTAAACTTACTAAGTATAGAGAAGGTCTATTAATATAAAATCTACTACTAAATAGGATTATTAATAAGCTAAGTAACTAAAAAAGTAAAATATTTCTCTAATTTATTAACCTTATTAATAGTAGTATTATAAAGGTTACTATCTAATTATTAATTATAATTAGAGTTTTTAAGTTTTAGAAGTATTATAATTAATATAAATAACCTTTATAGAGGCTTTTAATAAGCTAGTTTATTAGTATAAATAGCTATCTTAGTATATTATTACTCTTAATACTCTTAAAGATCTTTTTTAGTAGTTTAA
The DNA here is from genome assembly GCA_028639655.1 of Colletotrichum sp. SAR 10_66. Taxonomy (NCBI): domain Eukaryota; kingdom Fungi; phylum Ascomycota; class Sordariomycetes; order Glomerellales; family Glomerellaceae; genus Colletotrichum; species Colletotrichum sp. SAR 10_66. The sequence continues at coordinate 26,168 of JAQIUS010000202.1, forward strand.
AGCTACTTATAAGTCTTTTAGGTGTTCTAATACTTTTTAAGTTATTATAAACCTCTATTAAGGTGTAATATTATAGTAGTAGTATAGAGGGGAGACTCTCTAAGCTTTTTATAATAATTATTAAGTACTTATTAATTATTAATAATTAATAAATATATAAATATATAAGAAGTAAAATTAGTAACTTAAGGGGGGTATAATAATATAGTAATATATTTAAACTATAAATAAGTAGGGATACTATTAATTAATAAAATCTATAAGATTAATATTTAGTTAGATTAATATAATACCTTTATTAATAAAGATTACTATAATAAGAAATTTTAGGATATTTATATAGCTATAAGATTAATCTCTTTTTAAGTAGAAATATTATAAAGCTTATATTAGTTCTTAAATTAATCTAAGAGATATTTAAAGTTTACTAAGATCTCTTAAAGTTAATTATACTTATTACTTTTATTTTAACCTTTATATTACTTAATTTATAAATAGAGAAGCTTAAGTATTTTATTTAATTTAGTAAAGATTTACTAATTTTTATTAGTTAGGATATCTTTATTAGAGATATAATTATCCTTATTTTTAAGCTTTAAGGAGTAGTATATATAACTAGTAATCTAGCTATATTTAAGTAAAGTATAGTAGATTATATTATATATTAAGTTCTATTAAGTAGTATTACTTAATATTAGATTTAGCTTTTATAATAACTCCTCTTATAGAGTAAAAATATACTTATTATTATTAGCTTTATTATTAATAAATAAAAAGGCTTTTAAGTGTTATAGTAATAATTTAATATACTTAATAATATTTTAAAGTTTACTAATAAGTTTTTTAGTCCTCTAATAAGCTAAGTCTTTTTAAATCTTATTAATATTAATAAAATAGTTAAACTTTTATTTAAATACCTCTTTATTAACTTTATAAATAATAGTATAACTAATAAAGTTAAAGATATAGCTATAGTATTAAATTTAATAATACTAAATATCTATTTCTATATATAAATATAAAATAGATAGATATAAAGCTTTAATATAAGTATTATTAATATTAATATTATTAGAGATTATAATATTAATCTTATTAAGTAGGTATTAATCTCTTATAACTATATATATTATAGTAGTAATATTCTTATTAGAGTAAGTATTAAACTAATAATAAAGACCTAAGAGATATTATATTTATTTACCTAACTAATTAATAAAATAGCTAAAGATAGTAATAATAGTATATTAATTAGAGGAGGTCTATAAGTTAAATAATATATAAACCTTTATAAAAGCTTTTTATATCTCTTATTTAATCTATTACTTCTTAAAGTTATAAAATTATTAAAATTAATCTTTCTAATTAGTCTTTAACTAATATATTTAAGTATTAATATTATAATTAAATAGGGTAAATATATACTATATATACTAATTACTAAATATTATAAGAAGGTTATTAGTATTAATAAAGAAACTTATAGCTAGCTCTTTAATCTATATAGTCTTCTATTTAAGTATAGTAATAAGAAGAGATTAATAGTACTTAAATAGAGTACTAAAGTTATTAAGATTATTAGTAGATATATTACTAACTTTATAAATATCTTAGAAGATAGAGTAATTATACTTAAAATACTAAGTAAAGCTAGAGGTAGCTATAATATTAAATAGTTAATTAAGAGTTTTTATTTTATTATAGTATTAATAAACCTAATAAGTACCCCCTTTTATATTATTAAGTATAATCTTAAAAATAAATATATTTTTATTAATAATCTAAGAAGTATAACTTTAATTTCCCTTCTTTAAGATAGTATTAATATTAATAAACTACTAACCTTTCTATATAGCATAAAGTAGAGTTTTAAAAGTATTATATATAACTAAGTTAATAGTTAATATATTATTAGTAATAATAGATAATATATAAATCTAAATAGTAATCTTATAAAGAGATAATACTTTATACCTAATAAAGTAATTAATATAAGGCCTCTAGCTGTTCACTATAATTTTTACCTACTTAGAGCGATAGACCTCCTAACTTTATACCTCTTAATAATATATAGCCTTTAGTTATATAATTATAACCTAATAACCTCTTAAGTCTCTAACTATCTCTCCTAACCTTAGCTACACTTATATATATATATTAGTTAATAACTTTACTATCTTTAACTTCACTTTAGCAATAATATAGTTTATAATTACTTAATTACTTAATTACTAGCTATTAAACTATTAACCTATCCTCTCTCTTATATATTACTTATACTACTAATACTATCCCTATTACTACTTTACTATCTACTATAGTAGCTTCTTTAGAAGTAAGTTATTACTATTATTATCTTTTTATTTAATTAGGCTAGCTAATACCTTTATAGTAGCTATACTATTATTAGTAATATTCTCTCTATTTAGCATAAAGTATACTTATTAATCCCTACTAGGCTTATACTTAAGCTGAAGCTATATCTACTTTAATATTATAGAAGGTTTATATAAAGAAGGGCTACTCTTTAAGATAGCTAGAGATATATATAGCCTCTACCCTAAAGCTATTAGAAGTATTTATTACTTTAATTATAGTATAGAGAAAGTTCTTTTTAGAAGTATTCTTAAAAGCTTTATTTAATACTACTATAATAAACTACTTCTAATTAGAGTTAGAGTACTTACTAAAGTTAAAGGTTTTATTTAGTATATAGATATTATTCTATATAGTAATATCTTTAGCTATCTTTTTAAAAAAAGGTATATTTAGTATAAGGTTAGTATTCTTATATTCCTTATATAGTGTAAATATTATAAAGGATTTATTATAGGTTATAAAGTGAAGAAGAGGAAGAGGGAAGAGTATAAGACCTTATGCGTAGTAGAGCTTTTTATACTTCTAGCTATAAGAACCTCTTATAATAACCTCTTTAGTTAAAGAGTTATCTCTATTTAGTAGCGTTTATAGTACCTCACTAGAAGGTTTAGTAAAGCTATTACTAAGCTATAAGAGCTTTAGTAACCCCTTTAGCCTTAATATAATTAGCCCTACTATATATAGCGCTACTAGCCCTATACTATATAGCTAGCGCTATTACTATTCTACTAGTCTATTTAGCTAAGGCGTGCGTTTAACTTTATAACGTTTAGAAAGTTTACCTACTAGTAGGAATATATAGGGTTTTTATACTGTTTTCTTTAATTAGTAGAGGGTATAGGTTAAAGTACCTATATAGTGTTTCTAAAATTATGCCTATATATAGGGTGAATTTTGCTATAGTCTTTTTGCAGGGGGGCTGTGTTATCACTATAAACTTAAGTAATTAATATATTAATTATAAGCTAATAGAAATATTATAATAACTAGTGAGAAGTTAAAAAAGATATTAAGAAGTATATATAAATAGGTTTTTAAAGTATAGAGGTATAATAGTAGTAATAGTAATAATAGTAGTAGTAATAATATTATTAGTAATATTAAAAAGAAGTTATTTTTAAAAACTAATAAAGAAGTTAAAAAATAAGCTTTTTTTAAGCTTTAATAAAATAGCTAAAAATATATTAATTAAGCCTATTAGCTAAAAATATATTTTAGCTTTATAGTAGTATATATTAAAAAAAATAAATATTATAAAATATTTATTAAATAAAAATTATTTTATTAATATCTATTAATACTTATATAGTTAAGTAGTATAATTTCTAACTTTATTTAATAAAGTATAAAGTTATAAATTTAAATCCTATTATAAGTTTTTATATTTCTAATTATAAATTTCTTTAGGTATAATTAAAAATATATATTTTTATTTTTTTTTAATTCTTTTAAAAATTCTAATTAGTTTAGAAGTTAGATTTACTTTATTCTAAATAACATTAGTTTAATTAAATCTATTAAGCTTTTAGCGCCTTAAACTTATCTAATTAAATCTCTAAATAGCCTTAATTTAATTAGTTGATTGATTGATTATTTAATTTGGCTTAAATGGGGTGCTATGCTGCTAGAGGTGCTCATCATTAAAATAGCTGTCGACTTTATATTTAGTGATAGCGTTGAGATTATAATAGATAAGGAAGGGTAAGAGCGTTAAGAAGCGAAAACTAAGGCTGAAGGGGGGTTGGAGAGGAAATTAGGTTTGGAATCTAGCTTGGAGTGAAGCGTAGCAGGGGGTGAAGTCCTTCTTAGGGTCTTAGGGCAATTTAATAGATTAACAACTAATGGTTCTGAACTAGAAGTTCTTAGATTGGAAGTGTCGCTAGGGCACGTCGCGAAATATTGTAACTGAAAGGAGCTGCGAGATGTTAAGTATTAGAAAAGGTGCGAGGGATGACAAGTCGCAGGGACGGAGTGTGGGGGTGAATCGAAAGAATTCGGGCCGGATTCTGTGGGTCTGGTGGGGCCGCGTTCGGCGCAGCATGATCCACTCGGCCCCGGTGTTGGATGCAGCGCTATGATGAAACGCCGCCGACGAACCCCCGGTCCCCGTTGCTCGAACTTCCCATAACAGTGGCAGCTTCCGGGTCTTCAAGAGCAAGCGCACGAAGACGGCCATGATGCGCCGTGTGCCTTATGGGGCCCCCGAGCAGACTAGAGAGTTGGAAAGCACTGTATCTGCGGATATTCAGATAGCTACCAGACGAGTAATAACTACCGAAACATGTATGTGTATGGAATAGGGTTGGAAAGCGTATCCTGCACCAGTCGTAGCAGCTTTGCCTCCTACACCAGTGCTGACAATAGCACTCTTCGTTGTCGACCTTAGGGGAGTCGTGTATCCTGATTACTGGGTGTGGATGCGGACTGCAGTCAGTGTCAACTCAGTAGCAGGAACGCAGTGGTTAAGCAGAAACCTTGGAGAAACAGTAATTCTACTGGAGATTCCTGCGTGCCCCTCAACATGTAGGCATCAATAATATTGCTCCCTTCTTAAGTGAGGCCAGGGATGACAAGCCTCTGCCATCTGACGCGCTATAGCCACCAACGCAACTGAGCTAGCCAGTCTAATGTTTCCCTTCGCCGCCTCACAAGTCAAGGCGATTGGGCAACGGGAGTGACACATTCTACAGCTCGAACTCCTCGGGATACTTATACACTACAAAATGAAATCTCATTTCATAACCTACTCCTCTGACAGAACGTCTTGTCTTTACACCTTCAAGTCAACTCTTACCAGATCCTTGACCGAACGCTCAGGCACAAAACGCAACACTGGCAAATCATCATTATCCTTCCAGTCCAGGAGAGGCTAGGTCCGGATCCGGATCTCTACTAAGCCAACGCCCTGCAATCTTATCTACCCAGGCATTGGCATTGCTTGGGCCAAGTAGATGCCTGACCGCACCCATTGCATTCTTCACCCACTTCTCCAAATACCACTGATTCTCAATCAAGTCGCAAGTGGCAATGAACTGCGCAAGAACCACCAGAGCAGCAGGATTTCTTTCATGCAATAGGGCGACAAACTCCTGTGACACGATTGTTGTCCACTTCATTAACCAAACAAAATCATACCGAAGCGACTTGCTGTCGCGTTCGAGTTGCCATAATCGTTCCTTTTTCGACTCCAATAGTCGCGCAGCGCCGTCATGAACCTCTTCCAGACAGGTGATTGCAGCGGCACAGATATCAGCCTCAGATCTCTTGACTGTGCCATCGCCAAGAAACTCTTCCAGGCATTGCGTTCGAAGAGTTTCGTACCACTGCGAAATTTTCGGAGACGTAGACCAGAGCGGGAACTGGTTTGCGACCGTGGCGGTGGTAATCAGGTGGCGATACGCTGTCGTTTGAAAGGCTCCCGCATCGAGTGCAGCTTTGACTATTACACGCGTACCTCGAGTGGCCACGAATATCTCCATCAAGTGATCAAAGACCATTTCCAATCTGGCAGTCTCACCCGATGCAGGCGATGAAGTTCGTGACAGGATGGGACTTTGCTCATAGTTCTGGTCATGTTGGTCCCGGTCCAGTGAAGGAGAGTGGTCAGAGACGCCGGCGGCAGAAGTGAAAGCTAGCAAGACAGCCATGGCGTAAACCGGACCTGCCGGCCATGGCTCTTTGGTGCGGACTGTGAATTCCTCATTGCCGCTGAAGTCCAGGGCTTGCAGCTTGCGGCGGTATTCCGGCATGGCCTGATCTTGATGATGCCTGAAAGCACGCATACAGTCACGATGCGTGTAATTCTGATTGTGTTGGCGGTCGCTGTAGTTCGCAGATCCATGCCTACTGGCAAGATGCAGAGCTGAGATGGCGAGCATGCCATGGAGGAGAAAAGGACACAATGCTGCGTCGCTGACGATGGTGGTCTGCCAGGCGTTGACCACAGAAGGAAAGCTACTGAAAGTGTGTACGGTGGACGTGGAGAAGTGACTCATTAGGTAAAGATCGAACGCCCATGTTGTTGCTTCAGGGTGTTCAATGTTCAGGATCGGGTTGTCGCGGTACTGTGGAGTTAGCGAGGGAGTGTTTTGACTATCAAGCAGACTGCAATGTTCCTTTCTTCTGATGCAATTTCTGCAAGGTGCCTCTTCATCGCACTAGCAACATGCCGGTAAGTATACGTATTCAGATGAGAGCTTGAATGATCTCCGACCACATCTCATGGTCCATTACGTCTGATATGCAGGGCAACAAAACACATACTTTAACCCGACGCTGCTTGCAGCGGTCGCACCCGTGCCGGGATTTGGCTGCACTGCGTCCAGAAGGCATGCCAGGCCCGTTGCTTGTGAGCTCGAGGAGTTTCAAATGAGCTCATAGGGCTGAAATCTCGGAAAGGTCGCGGAGACTGTGGTGCCGTGAGGGATGAGAGGATGACTGGAGCCTGCGGCTATTTCTGGGTGAGTTGAATTGCGAGAAAACCGAACAAGCCACCAGCCCAGGTCCCGGAACTAACCTGATATAGACATTAGACAGGCTAAGTCATACTTCGCACTGCGCTGAACCTCGCGTATTACCCGAGGTCCCACGCGCGGCCGGCAGATCCCCTACCTAAAGATGTTAGCGGCGCGCGCTAAATTTCGAACGCATGGCTGGGGTCATGGATGTTCCCATGTAAGCCCCGGTTCGGTAAGTGCCGCCTCGGACCTCGGATTCGACGCAGACTGGTTCGCGTTTGAATCTCACGGGTCAGTCTGGTGGTCCACTGTCCCGCCCCACCGCAGTCCGGAGCGTGAATGTCATCGTCGCCGCGAAAAACGAACGAAGCTGCGCCTTGTCATTGACACTTTTTAGGCAGCAACTCAATCCAGTCCATCGATCATTGCCAACTATGTCAAATGTCGGGCGTCTTGAGCTCGCATTCATCTCGCGTACTTCCTTCGGCTCCTGGTATGACGAAGCGACTGATACCATCTAATGTGAACCAGGAACATATAAGGTGAGTATGCCATCCAAGAAATTGTTCAACCTCTACACCAGCACCGCTTTCACGACGAACTCTTACGCAAACCCAAGTATTATTACATCATTTCAAGTCTGGCTGCTCATCATGCAACCTCAAGCTTTTACCAATATGCTGCTACCTCTCGCCGTGGCTGGCCTCGCCCAAGCGGCCTCAGTCTCGGCCTTCATCTCCGGAAGCTCTTGTCCACCCTCAGAACTACTGGTGCGCCTTCCACCCTTCCTCGATCCAGCGGTCAACGGCACTGGAAACGCTACCTCTGGATGCAACGCGCCCGGCTCCAACTTTGTGGCCCCTCCTACTGGCTTCTTCGCTGGTACTTGGTCCATTCGGAACACTTCCGGAACGTCCTACCTCACTTATGGCAACTTGCAGTGGGACCTCACTCCTGCCATCGCCACCTGTGAGAAGAACAATACGGCGGACTGCACTGCAGGAACTCTGGCGGGAGAGCTCAATGAAATCACAACCTGGACCCCAGCCGACAACAAAACAGCCCGCAATGGCGCCATCGGCGGTGGTGGTCGTGAAGTGGCCTCCGTCCGAGCCTACAACACCCCTCGCCGATTGAACTTTCCTGCTCTGAACTCTGACTGGGATGCTGTATTTGACAATACGATCTTAGATGGCCCTGGAAAGGGTTTCATGCAGTCTTGGTCAGTGATCTACTGGGGACTGGACGCAAAGGAAATGCCTTTTATGGTTGTCCATGAGACTCCGCCAATGTTTCCCAATGGCGAGATTGGTGTTACCGCTGTTCATGCGATCAGTGTCAACCGAGACGGGGCGGATAATGAATCCTTATCAGCCGTGCTGGAGGCCCTAATGGACCTAGGCAATGCTGAGTTGACTCGTGATATTGAAAAGCTGGGTGAGACTAAGTGGGATGACACTTTGAAGGGTGGACCTGCTATCTGTGGTTCTAAGTGTATGAAGAATGAGTTAAAATAGGGGAATATTTAGAGGATACTATAATAAGAGTTATAGAATTGTCTTTATCTTTTACTTTGGGAATGGCGGCTCAGCTAAGAACGCAGTTCCCGTTGCGTTTCGGCTGCGCCTGTCACCGTGCACAGCGATCAGCAGGATATCCTTACCTGTTATTTCTTCGTCCAACCTAGCTACAATCTGCCGGAGCTTGGATATCCAGGCACCTTCATGGATCGAATTGTCTAGCAATTGCGATCAGATGAACTTGCCGGGTATCGCTGGGGGCTGCACTCGCATGCGAACCTTGCAGATTTCCAGGGTCTTGGCCCCTTGCGGATGTGCCATGTACACCGGAAGTACTTTTCACGCCGTTGGGGCGAACGATGTTTTGCAGGTGCTGCACCGGAACGCCAAACTGTTCAACTTTATCTTCCGCCTCAGCGAATTCAAGGGGGCGCCCCCGCGAGGTTGCACATGGTTGGGCACGGAGAGCTTCCTCTTGGCAGGATTTACATTGCTCAGCAGGGAGGTTTCAGAAGCAACATCGTCGTCGTTGACCCATACCCTGTGAATGAGTGACAAGAGTTCTTTCGCTGTCGATGGCGTTGGCGGATCGTCGAGAGCGGGTTGGTGGGCGCTTGACAATGTGCCCCTGTTGATGCCGACGGCAGAACCCCATTGCTCGAAACGACTCTTGGAACTGGACAGCTAGGTAATGCGAGTCGTGCTTGAAGCTCTTGTAGGAATCCACCTTCTCAACAACCTCTAAGCACGTGCTGAAGGGACCTGCCAGCCCCGTGATCCCGACGGCGAGTCCCACGGGTTCTATGACGGTGATATTTGCGGGCTGATTTGCTTGTTGTGCGTGGGGGTGCGTCTCTCTTTAAGATGACCATGCAGGCTGGGTATCCGCTAGCCACCATGCAGATGATTGGATGCAAGCTTTCTGCCTGCAGTTTGGGTGTCAATGGTGGTCAGAGAGGATGCCTCGCGCCGCAGCGAATTGGATGCCATGAGCAAGAGGCCGAACGTCCATGCACGATTGGCGGACCGAAAGGCCCCAAAAGTTATGTCACCGAGTTGAGGCTGTGTATTCCGCAGCGGCTGTCCGCTCGTATGCGCGATCTCCGTTGGAAACGTCGGCGAGAAGCTTTTACGAACCGATCGGGAAACGCGTGGCTGCAGTGAGCCCGCTTACAAGATGGCGATACTCTACGGATAGGGACATGCAGAATGCGGTGGGCTCCATTCAATGGACGGACGCTGTTCTGAGTAGCCTGTTCGACAGTTGATACCGCTTCGTTGCCCCAGTTGGATTCATACGGCGCTGGGACTAACATACGCGGTGGCGGGCGCCCCGGAGTCCTTTTCATGCGGCGCGACAATCTGGAAAGACATCTCGGTAGTCAGCGTACGTCGGGCTGGCGCGTGCGTTTCACACCGTCGCCTGAACGAAACGGAAGCGTACACTACTTCTGCCGGCTCCGTGTTCGATCCGGTGTTGCCGCAGCCATGTCATGGACGCGGCCGCGTCTTAGCGTCTAGCGCTTCATATTTAGTCGATTACTAGTTCTATTGGAAACGCACACGCAACTGCTTGCACCATACGAAACCTGACATCTACCAAGAAGTTAAAGGGGGGGTGTGATCACACGGGCGCTGTCGTGATCTGGAAGGTGATGCATGGCAAAAGAAATGCAAAAGAAGGGGGGAAGAAGAACAAAAAATACAATAGTTTGAACCAATCGATTTGGTTTATCTGTGAAGCAGTAGGTCTTACAGCTGAATTTCCGCCGTCCCTCGTTCGACTGTCGACGGTTCTGATATCCGGAGGTGGCACATCATCCTCGTCATCGTCATCTCGCCGGGGAAAGGTACTCACGCGCGAGTTTTCTAGCGGGGCAGTCGGTATGGCTGGGAAGTTTTATCCTGAAGAGTGTAGACCCAACGATAATCCAGGTTTCTGGGTCAACAATCTCTCAGATTATTCGTCTTTGCGATCATGGCCGTTGCACCTGTCTGCTCCCTGAACGACTTTTCCTCCACGACCGATAGCCAAAATGGACCTGCCACAGCACGACGCTACCACCAATGAAGGTCAAGCCAGCAAAAACCGCGACAACAGCGACAATAACCATAATTGCAAACCAGGCACTTCCATTTGAGATGGCTTGCCATCCTTCCTCGTAATTGCCAGACTTTGAGGCCAAGACCACCTGCAACGCCGACAGGATCAGAGAGAGTGTCGCGAATAAGAATAAGAGCGGGGCTGCGAAGTCGCTGAGAAACTGTCCGGTCTGCCAAAACTGCTCCTCGTAGAAGAGAATGCCCAGATATCCCCTCCTCCTCGCGGCAGGGGGCTGCAGGATACGCACTGCCCAATGAAGTCGCGATAAACGGAGCTGTCCAAAGTGCCATCTTGGGGATACCTCTTCGTCGCAAACTTTTGAAAAATGGCAGATGAATGCCTTGAAGTCGGAGTACCTCAACTCCTTCGTTGAAGACTCAAGTGACGAGGCCGATGGCGAAGTGGGGATGAGGTGTGCCTCTTTGGCTAATTCGAAGTCTGACGGATGGCGAATCAAGGACTCGTACGAGCGAAGGAATCCCAGTCCATTTCCACGGTGCTGGCTCCCGGGGGCAAGGTGTTGTTCCCAAAACGAATGGCTGAGCATGTAATGCTGTAGTGGTTTGATATAGACGATGCCGCGATGCCACACCAGGTGTAGGGCAGGGTCCTCCGTAACGACAATCTTGCGGCCCTTCTGGATGTGTTTGTGAATAGAATCAATGTGCTGGCTTGACTTGCGGGCGAAAAAGTCTAGATTCGGATAAAGTTCTTCAAGCACTATCCATGATAGTTCATCGTCAAGGCGGGCAACGGTGTCGTCCGCGATGATCTGGTCTTCCAGCTTGTTGAAGAGTTCCACCTCGGCAACAAATGGAACGTTCCCCATGACACGAACACGATATGAGAGCGTATCTTGTATTCAAATGCGATGAGTTCGAATCCTATATGCCACGAAGGTACAGACAGAAAAAAAAGCCTGCGGACAGCTGAGGCAGATGAACTGAGACATTATTAAACGATTGGTGACCAGCATTCGCCAAGCAGAGGGGTTGGTGAAACACTCCCTCAAAGAAGAGCCTCAGGCATGGTGTCGCAATGGAACACGTAGCCGTTGAGCTGACGACAATTCGTACTGTCTATGCTGAACATCTTTTGATCAAGTCAAAATAACAACCCGCCAGACTGCTATCTACGAACAGCTGCGCTTTCAGCAAGGCCACACAGATCCTGCAGATACATGAACAGCCATGCGTCAACCTGCAACCTTTTTCGTATTTCTTGTACCGCTGTTGATTGCGGTCTTTTACCACCAAGTGACGAAGGGTATCCCAACGCGTCTTCACCATGGTCAAGCCCCAAAATCACCTTATGGGGTTGTGCAATTAGGCGGCGATTTGCCAAAGCGAGCTCCCAGAGTAGAGTAAGCGCTTCAAGACACCGTATAATGAGAAAGGTCACTGAATTTGGCAGCATCATCTTCGTTCACGGACTGGGTTCGAACCCTGATACAACTTGGCTAGCGAAGGCCAATCCATCGGAAGAATCGACGCCAGGCAGACAACAATTCATCAATTGGGTTAGCGATTTCCTCCCTGAGGACCTCCAAGCAAGCGAGCGGAATATAAGGCTGTTCTTCTATAATTACGATTCGTACTGGAAGAAAGATGCTGTGCGATCGCGGCTGATGACCCTGGGGAATGAGCTGCTCGAGGATATCCATGGGAAAATCCTTGTTTCTGAGACGGTAAGCCCAAGCAGCGAGGCCGCATAGGGTGCAGCATGAAACTTATACCTCGCTATAGGACCAAGGTAGACATCTCGTCTTTGCAGCGCATAGCCACGGTGGACTTGTAGTCAAACAGGTTAGTAGGCGAGTGACTCCACAAGCGAACGAATCTAACCATACTAGGCACTCATTCAAGCCCAGATGAGCCAGAGATTCCTTCAGATCGTGGATTGCACGAAAGCGGTCATTTTTCTAGGCACACCGCATCGAGGAACGAGTATGGGAACATGGGGCTGGGTACTCGCACAGGCTCTAAGGCCGCTTGGCTCGAATCCGTTGATTTTGGCGGATCTAGGGTACGATGGGTTTCCGTTACAAGACTTGCACAGAGACTTCATCCATGCTACCAGAGATGACCTCTACGTTTTCAACTTCTTCGAAAAGCTACCTACGGTTCTATTCCAGCTATGGTTATTCCGATGGCAGCAATTTGTGAGTGAATCTACCCTCTTGACGAGATTCACTATGAGTAACTCCAAAGCATCAGTGCGTCCAAGAGCAGTCTGCTACGTATGAGGGGAAGAACGTGAGAAATATTGGCTTGTCGGTCGATCATTACGGACTGAATAAGTTTGGATCCAGACTCGGCGGCTACGACGTGGTCAGGTCAAAGCTCGTTGAGGTGTGTGAGCGGTTAACGAGGTCACCAAGACGGTACTACCACGTCCCTGTCGAGTTAGTGGATACTTATACCGAACGGGTTGAGCTGTCAGAAGAGCTCGAGGCGAAGTTACAAGTGCGACACGAGACATCGGAAGTCTTACATGCGGTTCTGCTTCAAGGCCTAGGCGGTACTGGTAAGTCACAGTTGGCGCTACGCTACGCGGAAGAACACAGAGATCGGTTTAGTCCCATTCTCTGGCTTGATGCACAAGATGAGGAGTCTATGCGACATAGTTTTAGGAGGTGCGCGGTAGAGCTCCAGCTTGAGCTTCCTAAGGACGATAGCGCGATTCGAGCGTCGGTTTTTGAAGACTCTGCTGTACTGGCGGTAAACCTCTGGCTTCGCGACAGAGTAGAATCTGATGAGGAATGGCTGGTGATAGTTGACAACGCCGATGACGTTAGTTGGGGCGTCCGGAAGATCATACCAAAGGGCAGACGCGGGAGCCTCATCATAACCAGCCAAGATAACCGAAGTGTAGGACTGGTCAATGGAGCCTGCGAACGGGTTCATGTCGGTCTCATGTCAGAGTCGGAGGGCGTGGCGGTTCTGCTCAAGCACATACGTCTGGACACAAATTCGGCTTCCACAGACATTCAGCAGGGTTGCAGCGATCTGGCGCAGAGACTTGGGCTCCTGGCGCTCGCTATTGACCTTGCCGGTGCCTATATCGGCAACGAACCGAATCCCCAGCTGGCCTTATTCCAATATCTCGCTGATTATGAAAGGCATTATACCGAGCTGCTTCGAAAGGATGACTTCCGAGGGCTGCGACCGACGGAAAAGACTGTGTGGACAGTATGGGACGCTACAATCGAGAGGATCTCACAAGAGAATACGGAAACGCGACCGGACCTATTGCTGACATTCATCGCTCAATTTAAAGGCGGCATCGTGGAGGAGGAGATGTTTCGTCTGGCCAGTCTTGGCATGGGAGAAGTCAACACCACGCTGAGCAACGAATCTATGGATGGAGCTCACTATGAGCTGCAGCGATTTTTATCGAGCACTGACAAGGGATGGGACGATTTTAAGTACCGACAGGCTCGGGAAGCGTTAGTCCGTTACAACTTGCTTCAGAAGGTCGAAGGGCATCACGGAGCGTGGCCTGGTGTATCAATGCACAGTCTGGTGCAATGGAAGGCGAAACAGAACGAACGAGACCATCCATGGCTATGGTGGTATGAGGTCTTTATTTTGGCAGCATGCTGTCAGTTCAACAGAGAACTGAGGCCTCAGTTTGGACGCCACTTGGTGGTACATTTGCAGAATTTGAGCATTGCCTCTATCAACAACTTCAAGGACACGGAAAGATTCCAGAAGTTCGCAATGTCCAACCTGGGCATGATCTATTTTCAGGAGGGGAGGGGGAAAGAGGCCGAGGAGCTGTTAGGGCCGGTGATGACAAAGGCGTGTACTGCCGGAGACTCGCTCTTCAACATGCAGATCATACCCATCGTGGCGATATCGCAGAGGACTCGAGGCCAGTTAAAAGAGGCCGAGACGACCTTCAAAATGATAAAAGAGATATTCGAGGAAGTCTTAGGGGATGAGCATCAGGCGACTCTTGATATAACGCACGAACTAGCGACAACTTACATGAAGCAAGGCCGATTCCAGGAGGCTGAAGGGTTGGAACTGCGGGTGATGAAAACGACAGAGAGAATGCTTGAGCAAGAAAGTCCTCTTCGAATGAGCAGCATGGCCAACTTGGCTGTGATATATGCTGAAATGGGTCGAAAGAAGGAAAGCAACAAGCTGTTTGGACACATCACAGAGATAAAGGAAAGAATTATTGCCCTCGGGCATGGCGGTTCGGGCACACTACAGAATCTATCTGATTTGGGAACAGCATATCTCGCCCAAGGTCGACTGGAAGAGGCTGAGAAGACACTGGTTCAGGTAATAGCAACAAGCAACCGATTTCTTGGAAATGAGCATCCCCTGACGCTATCAAGGATGCATCTCTTAGCGTCAACATACGGTCGACAGAACCAATGGAAGAGGGCTGAAAAATTACTCAAGCGTGTGGTAGCTATGAGAAAGAAAGTTCTAGGAGGGGACCACCCGGATACGCTAGAAAGCATGCATGAGTTAGCAACGACGTATATTCGCCAAAATCGATGGACAGAGGCTGAAGGCTTAGAACTACAGGTTATGGAAATCAGCAAGACGACATTTAAAGACGAGAATCCGGATATACTAGCAACTATGGCAAACCTAGCCTCGGCTTATATCGGCCTAGGCCAGAAGAGAGAGGGGAGACTAATAGGCCTTCAGGTTGTGGAGAAGAGCAAGAAAATGCTTGGTCTTGAGGTGGACGACGTGACGACAGAATATCTGAAACGAAGTCAATGGAAGGAAGCTGAAGAACTGGGATTGATGGTGGTAGAGACGAGAATCAGCATATTTGGGGAAGAGCACCCCGAGACTTTAAGGGGCATGCATGTCTTGGCATTCATATATTTGAACCAGGTACGACTCAAGGATGCCGAAGAGCTAGGACTTCTAGTACTACAGAAAAGGAAGAAGGTGCTTGGAAAGGATAATGCCGATACTCTGAACAGCATGGGCAACCTGGCAACAACGTATACTCACCAAGAACGATGGAGAAAAGCCGGCAAACTATTTGCGCAAGCGATGAGGACGTCGCAGAAGGTGTTTGGAGAGGAGCATGCTGACACTCTTAAGTACGCTTCCAACCTAGCGACCTCATACATGTACCAGGGTCGACTACCGCAGGCCGAGCAGCTACTTGTCCAGCTGCTACCAATGATGCGAAAGGTTCTTGGAGAGGAGGATCACAATACTCTCGGGACAATCAACAACCTTGCCACAACCTATCGTAATCAAGGTCTAAGAAAGGAGGCAAAGATTTTGCTCTCAGGAGAGCTAAAGACAATGCAGAGAGTCTTTGGAGAGGACAGCCTTTCCACATTAGCAGCTATGAACAATCTAGCCGTAATGTACGTGGAAGAAGGTGAATGGGAAGAGGCTGAGGGACTTGTTGTGCGGATTACGAAGTCAGTACAGACCAGCGATTGGCAAGGTTATCCCACCAGTCTGGCAGGCTTGTGCAACCTTGCAATAACGTGTATGCGGCAAGGCCAATGGAAGCATGGCGAGGATCTGATGGTCCCGCTAATGAAGTCTATGCAAAGCCTGATCACGGAAGGGCATCCTCAAATGCTTGCCTGCATGGAGAACATTGTATCAACGTACAAGAATTCGGGCCGAGTAGAGGAGGCTGAGAAAATTAGAGCGAGGATGGTGAAGAACAGATAAACCTTCCTAGCTATCTAAATGCATCAAGCCTAGCTCTATGCAGCCAATTCGCATTAGCAACATTCAAAAGGACCCTTGCCATAGCTGCATGCTCCCACGTTTTATCATCTAGGGTGGACGTTGACATTATATCGCAATCTTCCGTCGTCAGCCCTTTGAGAGAAATGGGCAAACGGTTGTAAAGTTCTTGGGGTGTCTTGGTTTGGGACATTTTTATCCGTCAGTTGGTTCATGACACCGAGAACATGCTCGCATCGTTGCATAGAGTTCCGATCCTAGAGTGTGATCCGTGACTCTACGACAGATTGGAAGACGATAGATAACTTTCAGTGTTCCAATCTACACGGATCAGAAGACATTTTCCCAGTCATTTTCTTTGAGACCCGCTCAAGACATATTTGATGCAAGGCTCTGGCGAATTCATTTTGAACAGCTGCCGTTGTGTGACAGCCAGCGTCCATATTCAAGTGAAAACCTGCCGTATGATTCCCGGCTCAAGCATACTCATTATTTGATGAAAAGGCTCACCAAGAAGTAATAGATTGAAGTTCGGATTTGTAAGCGGTATGATAAGTGGGCGATGCCGTTCCAAGGTACTGATGACAATTGTGTTGTAACTCATTTGAGGTGGACGCGAGCATGCGTCCCCAAAGACTTCATGTGACAGACTTGACTGGGACTGTCTGTAACATCCGAAAACTCGTTTGTTGAATCATTCCGGCCTTGCACCTGCAGGGACACTTGTGGTTGCTATCTGGCTGGTCATACGCCCTGCGTATCCTGCCCTCGCAAGCTGCCAGGTTCATACAGGACCACGATCCCATCCGAAGTAAACAGCGTGTTCAATGCAGTGAGGCAAGCTATAGGGAACCAAAAGATGCTTCAATTAGAGCGCGGACATCGAGGTATCAGCCGTCAGGGTTCAGCATCCCTAATCACCTCTCTGTGAGGCAGGCTGCTCGGCCGTGTTAAAGGCTTCTAGCGGAGAACGTAATAAGTTATGGAAGCATACTCAGTCGTCCCGGACCACGAATGGAGGGGCAGCAGACTTTTAGACGGTTGTTTCAATAGATGAGAAGGCGAGCGATGAGGGGCTTTTGGCCGATTTGGATTTTATCGAAAGGTTTCTCGGGTAATAAGCCTGTCTTCTCGTCTACACGATTGCGCTGGGCTTGCTAGTGAACTCGCTGAGAGCACTGCCCCCATTCACATCTTGATTTGCTCATCGGCCTGATTTTCGCTTAATGGTGCCCCTGGTTATAATAAGTTGTTGCCATCCCAGCACTAGAATGTTGCACCCTTTTGATGACGTTTCGAGCCAAACCAGGATGGATTTCACACTGGAGGGAAGAGGCAGTACAGGCACCTCGTTCGGTGCTCAGTCCAGTCACCTAGCATCAATGACTCATTTTCAGAGGTGATTCTCCAGGTATGCATGTCCTTCATGCAATTTTCGCGTGTCACTCTATCAAAAAGTACAGCTGGATCCATTCTGACTTAGCAGACTCACATGCGGGATTTCAACACCACTCCAAGAGGATTGGCGGCCTTCTCTGTGGCTCATCTGAAGACATAATACCTCATACATGCACCACAGTCAGTTTCAAAGCATCAGGACAGTCGAGGAGCCAGGCATCCGTGGAGATTGAAGGGGCATATGCATGATTTCATCCCCAATTTTCTCGGCTCCTCCTCAGATCCGACACTTATCGATTCCATCAAGTCCCGTTTTGAGTTTGGAAGAACTCCAGCAATGAACGGGTTGCTCCGATGCAAATCTGACTTCACTTCCGTCCACCTCATATATTTTCTGGTGAGACTGGCAGATAGAAGGTAAAATTTTAGTCAGACCTAATTGTTGCGCTTGAGAGTCGTTCAACGATTTGGTTGTGGATTGATACGCTAAATTCTGTATAGCAATCAGACGATTGCTTGGGATTCAACTGCGCAACAACATGCCAGACACATCAGACTGAATCGTCATGTCCAGGTCCGCTTGAGTAACAAGAGTCAAAGGGACGAGAAACGAATATGTGTGGTGCCGAAACGCACCTCACTGCTGAAGCAGCCGGTCATCATTTAATTATTAAACGACCTTTGCATGTAAATGCTTCAGAGAAAGAAAAGACACCGACAAAACTCCCAGCCCAGACCCAACACCCAGACGCCACGCTCAACCCCAAAATTCAATACATACTAACACAGACAAGACACAAGAGCCCGAGACCGCCAAACACAGAAACACAGCAAAAAGCCCCGCCAGCCTCATGTCCGTTCGTCCCTGATCGTTATTCTGATTCCAGAGTTGATGTAAGTCTCGACGGTAGCATGAGCAGCAGCCGTGGCAGCAAAGGAGGATACATAGGTCCCGGGCACAGCCAGTCTGGCAGGGACATCTGACTTTAAAAGCTCGAGAACGAGCGCGATGAAGCTGGCGGTTTCGGCATCCAGACCCTCGTATTGAAACGACATGGTGCCATCCGTAGCCACAGTGACGGCGATGGTCGCCGGGGCCTCTGTCATGTCACCGTCGTTGATGGTGTCGAGAACGGATGATGTCTCCTGAAAGTCATCGAAAGCAAAGCTTGTAGCCTGCAGTGTCGCGTCATCTGTAATTGGATCCATCGAAACACTGGGCTCCGGAGACTGGGGGAGCTCTAGAGGCTGTGGGGGCTCGACGAAGCTCATGGCCGTAGTAGCATCCGTCTGGGTGTTGCGTCCCATCTCCGGGTCCTCAGGTTGTTCTGCCGCCGCTTGTGTCTCCCTGAGAGCTGTCAATAGAGTTAGCATCGTTCAACTGAGAGTGTACACAAAGCCCAGACAAGTGACTGGTTGGGATAGCTGGCAATAACATACCTTTTCCAGCCTTGGTCACATCAATAGTGCTTGGCTCAGGTGGGAGAAGATTGTCGTTATGCCTCTCGTTTGTGGCCTGCCGAATAGCAGCAAGGACAGTGGACTTGTCGAAGCTTGTAGAGCGACCGTTGACCAGAGACGAGATCAACTTGGTGCTGGCAGCCTTTGTCGGGACATCTCGGCCTAGCCATAGGAACATGGCGTGTGGGGTGAGCTGCAGGGCTGCGGCGGCGTTGTGGAATCGTGACACGACGTCTGGCTTGTGTGTGAAAGCCGTGGGGATGTGAGTGTCGAAGACGAGGGTGAGAGTGGCATCGAGCTCTTTGATGTTCTGGCACACGAACTCAGGCCAGTCCATAGCCTCGTTATCGCGCAATCTGGCATTCCACCATGCTAGGTGGAGTCTGTGGAAAGAGGCGGGAATGGAGGCCTTTTGCGGATGGTCTGGGCGGAGGGAGAGGAGTTCGTTCAAGTGGAGGAGGGCGGACGCCGTGTCGTAGTCAGAAACTGTCGTAAAGAGGGACATGATGTAAAAGACGCCTGATGGACTTGGAAAACGTGAGGAAGAAGACACGAAAACGAGAGAAAAAAGCCACGAAGAGAAGAGAACGAGATCGATGGCCGCCAAAGAACCAAGAAGAGAAAATCACAGACTACGGGGGGATATTGGGGATATTTATGCCCAAGTCTCAATTGGGCTTTGTGATGGTCTGGAAGGACGCCGCCATTATGTGCCTGCATTTCTGGAATGGCTCACGAGTTATTGGCAGGGCCAAGATCATGTTGCGGCAGGTAGTGTCACGGGGGACAGCTGTTTTGGAAGGCATGTGCCTGAAGCCTTGGGATCTTGTGGAAGCGGCGCATGATGGGCTAGTGATGCCGGGCGTGATAATGCCTGACAAGAAGTCGCAGCTGGGAAGGAGCCACAATGAGATAGATGCCCGGAGAGAGACTATTGAGGTTCAATGTGACGGAGGGAAAGGGCCGGCATGACAGTGCCCAGATCCAATGGGGAGACTGAGAGCAATCAAAAACGGTAGGAGAGGTTCATCACAGTCTACAAGGCTTGGACTGTTCATGCCCAGGTCTTTCATGCCCGGAAAGGGACTGTTGGGGTTCGGTTTGACAGAGGAAGGAAGCGGCGTGAAACTGTCCGAATCCAATAAAGAGATGGACAGAAACCCAAAATGGTAGGAGAGTCTCATGCTCCGTCTGCAAGGAAGGTTTGGGCTGTTCGTGCCCGGGTCCTCCATGCCCCGAGAGGGAATGTTGCCTGGAGTTCAATATGGCAGAGGGAAGGGGCTGGCATGATACTACCTAGACATGATGGGGATACCGGGAGCATTCAAAACGGCAGGGCAGGCAGGCTCATGCCCGTCTGCTAAGAAGGCTTGGACTGTTCATGCCTGGGTCTTTGATGCCCGGGGAGAGATCTACGGGGTTCAACATGACAGAGGGAAGGTACCGAGATTGTACTATGCGGATCTAACGGAAGGTCGACAGAAACCAAAAACGGTGGGGGAAGTTCATGCCTCGCATGTGAGGAAGGCTTGGGTTGTTCGTGCCCAGGTCTTTGATACCTGGGGAAGGATCATCACTGATGGTTGATTGTGACGGAGAGAAAGGGCTGGCATGGCAATGCCCAGATCTAACGGGAAGGTTGGGAGGAATCCAAAACGGTAGTTCAGGGAAGGTTTGTGCCCGGGGTTGTATTGGCGGGGTTGTTTCCTGCCCGTC
Source organism: Colletotrichum sp. SAR 10_66 (assembly GCA_028639655.1). Taxonomy (NCBI): domain Eukaryota; kingdom Fungi; phylum Ascomycota; class Sordariomycetes; order Glomerellales; family Glomerellaceae; genus Colletotrichum; species Colletotrichum sp. SAR 10_66. The sequence goes on from JAQIUS010000202.1 coordinate 46,899, forward strand.
TCTTTCGTACCTGCATCCTTCGCACCCGGGTCCATCGTGCCGGGTCTATCATGCTGGGGCAGGAACTGTCAGGGCTGTTTCCTGCCCGTCACTTCTGTCCCAAGGTCTTTCTTGCCCGGCAGTCATGTGCCCCACATGTGCACCTGACCTGGCTCTGACTGTTTTATCAATGCCCGTCATCATCATGCCTTCTTTGCACCTGCCGCCCCGGATCTTTCTGGGGCGATGCATCCCCGTTGGGAGATAAGAGACGGCGGGGGCATTTCCGTCCCTGAAATGCCTCCTTCCTTGCTCCAGTGCCCAGACGGGCTCTTTCATGCCAGGACTACCTACACCCAGGGAGGACTGGCCCAAGGGGGAAGTCACCCGGGCAGGATTGTTCTTGGACAGGACTCAACCAGGCAGGATTGTCTCCAGGCACGACTCACCCAGGCAAGACTGTCCTGGAGCAGGCACATACCATCCATCCGGGGCAAGGAACAGGTCCACCGTCACTGACGTTCCTTCCCCGGGCATCAACAACGCTTATCTCACCCCAATCCCCGGAAAGCAGCCAACGCGGACGTCTCCTTCTTCTTCTGGGCAATCTCTCCTCATCACAACCTTGCTCTTCCCAATTGACAATCACCGCAATCTGACCTTAACCAAATTCGTTCCACTCGTCAGATCCCCGACCAAAACCGAAAAAGTCGTCGTCTGCTCCGTCGAATCGTTCCGTGCTTCGAAGCGGCTCGCATACCTCGACACCTTTGCTTCGAACGACGATCCCGACACCCCAAACGTCATGTCTCCCCAGAGCGACGCCTCCTTCACTGGCCCCGCGGCGTTTCCGGCCTCCGCGCCGTCGGCACAACGAGCATCCCTATCGCCCGCCCAAAAGGAAGAGATTCTCCAGCTAGCTGCTCGAATCGCTGTGCTCGGGCGAGACCACATGTCTTTTCTACTTGGAAACACTGCAGCCAGGACGACTGCCCCAATGCGAGACGCGCAGTTGAACGCCCTGATCTCCGCCGCCATCGCCACAACGACGAGTCTCGCAAGGAGAGACAACAGCGACACCCGTACCCGGACCCAGTCGCGAGACAAGATTGCGAGCACACGTTCCGAGGACAACTCTTCGTAGCTCATGCAGCACGCTGTCGAGGTCGCCAGAAGAACTCCAGAACGGACAACAGGAGGTCGGAGGGCGCAATGTTGGAGAGTACCGAACAGGTCGAGGAAGTTTCGAGCCCACCCAGTAGGAGGTTTCACAGAGGAGCGCATGGAACATGACGAGGCAGCTATGGACTGCCGAAAGCATGCGCGAAAGGCTAGAAGGCAAAAAGGAACGTGGCAGCGACTGCATCTCGACGGGCTCCATGGCAGCGGGCTGGGAGTCATGGCTCTGCATTCGCATTGGAATTCTTTACACAATGGAGCTGATAGCTACTGCTAGCAAGTTACTGAGTCTCCCCGGTCTCCTCCTTGGTTTTCCTCTGCTTGATCGTGACATCGGCCACCTGGCGCGCATCGTGGCCACCAGCGACCGGATGCGAACTAATCGCCAACACCCTTCGGGCAAGTTTAACTTTCCACTCCTGACTCCCTCGTGCTGCGTCCATGATATCTGCCTGCACCCCACGAGACATGCAAAATTCACACGTCGCATTTCTTTGCTGTTCCCAAGACCAACCCAAGGGTCTCCTTTTCGTTGATGCGGATGCAAAACTCGGCGTCTCACGATGCTCGCGGTGTCGACCGTTTGTGAGCCGCCTGCACGGCTGCATCCAACCGTACAACAGCAGACGCCATGCCCCAAAAAGGAGACGTCTGATGCTTTGATCTGCCATGTTCGTATGGCCAGTGGAGTATTTCTAAATCGCTTCTCGGTCTCCGGTGCTAATGCCCTTCAGATAATTTGGGTCGGGTGGCCGTCTCGCCAGGCGGCAATGAGAGTTGGCTTTTCCGGGGAGATGGGCTGCCAGAAGCGATCAATCGTCAGAGTCACCTTACACCCACCACAGAGCATACGCGCCGCGAAGTCGTTGAGCATCGATTATTGGGAGACTTGTGGTGTCCATACCTTGGGACGCCGCTGCTGTGTGCGGTGACTAGATGGGCTAGGCATGAGAACAAAACACCGAGAAGTCGGCGTCCATGGTCTCGCTCGCAGACAAAGGTTGGGCTCGTGCTGTTCGTCCGATCATTCTCGCGGACACACGTCGACTTGGCAGATGTACCATAGGCAGGGTGCACAAGAGGAAACACAGAGTTTATTGTAGACGCCATACATGCGGTCACCGGCAACGTCCTCTTTTGTTCCAGCGCCAGCGCAGCACGCGCGAAGCCAATGCGTCTTACAGGTAATGATCAATCATACCTCAAGCAATTCGCGTAACGATTGCCTTGTTGGCCGTTCCAGCGAGTTCCATGCCTCCGCGTAGATAGCTGCGTTGCGGCGTACTTCTGCTCGCACCTTCAGCCGTGACGGTCGGTAGCCAACGTAGTCCATCCGTCCAATCGCAACTTGACCATGATGTAGCTCAAAGACGCCGTGCGCAGCGATCTCTCTGGATCTCTTCCGATTCTGCGCAACCAGCGTTCTCTTGTCGAAACAGAGGCTTCGAGGGGTAGGCATCGAAGAGCCTGCCGGACGACATCGGTTCCAGCCGTGCGGAGATAGGCGTCTTTTCGTCGGGGCAGGAGTCGAAGCAACCTGGATCTTGTGCGGCATGGTGGGCCGGGCGCCAATAAGGCGGCTTCTCGAAAGGTAGGTGCCGACGCTGATGTGTTGACCAAGCTGTGTACCCTGCAGTCACGGAGGTCGGTTCAAAGGCCGCAGCCCCTCAGGACATGGACTGCTCGTGGGCGTTTCGTTGCCTGGGCTTTTGATCGATCACTAACACGAGGTTAGCGGAGGGGCGTCGACGAAGGGAAGTCGGCGACAACATGGTCGAGGCAGGAGGCAAAACTTGACTGGCCTGCCCTTATGATACCGACGGTATCCTAAGGGTGAATCGTCTCTCTGATTGGCCTGCCCTTAGGATACCGACGGTATCCTAAGGTGATTGGCCTGCCCTTATGATACCAGCGGTATCCTAAGGCTAGCCAATCACATCACTGGTATCAGTGAACCAGACCACTAGAAGGTGCGGTCCGTTGCAGCGACACAAATGAACGGCGCGGATCGGTTCAAGGGCCGGAGCCTCTAGGGACATGGATTGCTCGTGGGCGATTCGTTTCTCGGCTTTTTGATCGATCTCTAACGCAAGGTCGGCGGAGGGGCGTTGACGAAGGGTTGTCGACGACAGCATGGTCGAGGCAGGAGGCAAAACTTGGAGGCAGCGGCCAGCGATCAAGAGGCCTGGCGCGCGCACGCTAATCGACGGATTGGCCGCAGGTGGACGTTGACAGGCGACAAAAATGTGAGGCTTTCGAAGGCGGAAGGAGGGGCAATTGCTGTTCGTCGATGCGCGCGAAAAGCATGTCGGTTTGGGTTCGAGACCGGGCTGGGGTGCAAGAGAAGAAAGCGGGGATCGGGGCAGCCGCAGTGCAGGGGATGATCATCTTGACGTGCCTGAGGGACTTATTCGAGAGAAGGCACTTGGCGCAGAATGAGCATCCTCGATCGCAACGATATCGTCATTTCTCAAGACTTCTTGCTTCTGCGGTTATGTGGTCGCGCAATGAGGTGAGGGTCCAGGCCACTGCGCCACAGCCATGTGGTCCGAGCTTCGGACGCAGCTAAAATGCTGCGTCCGAAGCTCAGACCACATTGCGGCCTCTGGACAGATTTCGTCATCGGCGCGGAGCGTACCTGCTTCAGTTTGGTGCGGGGCAAGCGTCAGGAATTGAACAGAAGGATCACCGTGGAATCTCCCATCCAGGCCGAATGAGTCTGAAAACTTCGGGCGTCCGCACTCCATCGAAATGCTGCATTCAGCTAGCTAGCTTGTCGGCTTGCATTGTTATTAACCTGCAATAAACGTCTCCCAAGCCACCCACCTCAGAGCATGTCACCGGCCCTCGCTTGTTGGGTCCCGGCACACACAGACAGGGTAGAGGCTGACGTCTCTGGTGCGGAGCCTAATTGATGCATGCACACGCGATTCCCAGCTGGAAATCAATTCTCAAAGTGTCTTCTAGCCGTGAGTCTAGAAGGCAAAACATCTCATCACTCTTCCTTGTGTCCTCGTCGTGTTTGCAAGGTGCCTGTTTGCGCCTGGAAGTGCATCGGGCAAGGTACCCGGCTGTCCTTGAGTACGTACTCCTGTTGTGATCCAAGCTTCTGGTGATGGATTTCCGACCCTCTCTCTGATTGGCCTACCCTTATGATACCGACGGTATCCTAAGGTGATTGGCCTGCTCTTACGATACCAGCGGTATCCTAAGGCTGGCCAGTCACATCGTGTGCAGCCCAAGAGTGCGGCTTTGCCCAGCTGCTAACAGCACTTTTGAGGCGAACACCTCTTCGGACAGTTTCGCAACGGCTTCCCAGTCATCAAGTTGCATGGAAGCTGGCATGCAAATATTGCGCACTAAGAATTTTGCATGATAGTGCTTGGGTGGTGCGCCGAGAAATCACCTCTGCGGATAATTGGGCTGTGCAACGGCTGCTGACTGTCGCAAAGTTGTTCACCACCTGGCAGCGCAAAGGTTGCGCACCAAGCACGCGCCACATCAGCATCACCACCAGGGGTCGTGGGCGGAGGCGGCCCTACGTAAGCAGGCCGCTGACATGCACGCAGCATCCTTTTTGAGGTTGAAGATCAAGGCCAAGCACTGCAGACTCAAGCGGAAAGATACAGGCGCCAGAGATTCGGCTGCACGCAAATTTGCAGCACCAGATAATTGGGCTAACAGATAAATCAGTCGGCAGATGAATTGCGGGATGCATCTGAACAGCAGAAATGTGATGCCGTCTTGTTGATGTCGCTGCGGTCTTCCGGCTCCCCCATTGGCCACCGACCCCGGAGTGATCGGGTTTGCGAGAGCAGCTAAAAAAAAAAAAAAAAAAAAAAAAAAAAAAAAAATTGATTGCCTTCCTTGCCGGCGAAGAATTTGTTGTCACAAAGCTTGAAGACATCGGACGGTCGGGACACATGTGTCGCTGACATAAGCGTACCACATATGTGGTACATTTCGCTCTCAGGGCAGCGTTGATTGGCCGCTCGAAATGTGGGGCCGTGATCCGGAAAAGCCACGGCACCTCCACCTCCCCACCCCACCCAGTCCACCAAGTCCACCCCCACCTGCGGATGCCGCCCGGTGCTACACCGCGGAATCAACATCTCAAGCGGCACAAGACCGATTGCCAGTCTTTTAAGTGATTCGCATCTCGTCTTTTTGGCTCGCGCTCTCGACGGGTGCATCTGAGCGAACGAAGGCCAAATCGTGCTTCCAGCCTTCGGACGTCGTGGTCCACTTGACGCACATGCTACAAAGGGGACTCTGCAAGACAATTCCCTATCACTGAGAGGCCCTGTCACCGAAAGACAGAGAAATTGGTATCCGGCTAGGAGCGTGGTCGGACGAATTATTTGAGGTGAACTCAGAGTCCCCGCCTTGGGGATCAAAGTCACGTCCCAGTGCGGACATGTTATCGTCAGTCACCAACTCCATCCTCGACCCGGAATGACCCCTGGATGCGGAATACCATGCGCGAATCTGGCAAGACGCTCCAAATCGAACAGATCGTCTAGATCTTTTCAATCGAAGTCACCCTACGATCGACATGTTTATCAAGACAGGTCCTCATTCGGTGCTGAAGGGCCGCACCGGGACCTGATGCTTCTCCAGAAATCATGGGTGCCCTGACACGCTTACACGTCCTGAATTTGGATAGCAAGTGACAGTCCTTAAATCATAACTCAAACGAATACGCTCGCGAAGGGGACAATTATAGCGATTTCCAGCGACATCCAAGCTGGCTGACTTGCACTTGTCACACCCGCTGCGTTCTGCGTCTTGAAGCCTCTGAATCCGGCTCTGAAGACCAGCGGCGTTACTTGGGTATTTTCTGGAAGACGGCCGTCATTTAGACCAGCTGTTTTCCCCGCGTTGCCCTTCCATCTACAGCTGCTCAAGGGCGCTCATTCTCAGTGTCTAATTTGCCGAGGGCGGGCTAGGCCTTGCCGATACGACCTACGTCGATGCTCACGGCACCGGTATTCGGACCAGCGACCCGGTCGAGGCGATCGCACTAAAAGCTATTCGGCAAGGCGATTCAATCCTGTAACCCGGCGTGAATAGGCTCTGCTAATTTCAATAGGGCATCTTGAGAGAGGCACTGGTTTTGGCCTTGTCGTCAAGCCGATCCTCATGCTGGAGCAAGCCCAGCCCGCGCGTCCACACAGACGATTGAAGTATCAGCGTTCTCGACAAGCTTACTTTATGACCAGTTGTCAAGCTTGGTTGCATTGATATTAATTAATTTGGTTGCAGAGGTACAAATGCTCAGTGCATCCTTGACACCGCGTACCACCCCGTGGAGATCAACAGGATGACCGAAAACCACAGCAGCGAAAGTCATGAACAGACAGCCCTCAGCTCTTTCGGGAGACTCTAGATTCTCTCTTATTGAGAATGTGGATTGGAGGATGACGGTCTCCTGAACACAGTTCGGAAACTTCATCGGCTGAACCTCAACTTCTGGCCTGGAGCTGGCATGAATAGGCCGGAATTGGCCGCCCTTTGATAAATAGACAATGAGAAGGGCGATCAGACGCCGGAGACTTTCTTTTGGAAAAGATGGTGCACGCCCTTCGCGCTCAAGGAAGCCAATTGCCGTGGAAGAGCTTCACTATTGCCTTTTCTTGCCAGAGGCCATTCCTTCCCTCGAGCAGTCCCCCCGTAGACCCAGTCCGTAAGAAAACTCGTCTGAACATCGTTTTTACGGTTTAAGGTGCTGGGTGATTTGCTATGGTGTGTCGGTTTTGTTCCCGCTCCCGTCTTCTAGGAGACCATCGAGGATGCTGATACTTACAAGTGAGCGATAGGCGCATCGTAGTTACTTACCGGTAAGTTGGACTTCTCTGCCTCTGGATGAAATAATACTGACTGTCATCTGCCTGCAGCTAAGTTGTCCTAGAACAAAGATACCACCGAAATCGGACTTGCTTGTCCTGCACTTGGCTGTGGTCGATCTGATGCGCCACTTGAGCATAATTCCTGATGCCATTCGCAGCCATTCGAGCTGAGATATTGCCGAGGCATACGACGATGGTGCTCTCACTCAACAGGATGTCTTGATCATTGTAATCCACTATGAGAGACTGGCATATATCGTCGAGTCAAACGCCGCGATATTGGCTACAATTCTGGGACCCAAAGACGCCAAATCATACATGAACCGCCACGTTCCGGGCAAGGCGGTGGTCGGGTGCGTGAACAAGACGTCTAGCACCACACTCAGCGGAGGCGCAGATACCATTGACCAGCGAGAACAGCTTGGCAAGGGAGGCGGAAACTTGGCGCTTAAACTCGATTGTGACGTCGCCTACTGCTCTCTACGCATGCAAGCTGTTCTCGCCAGATATTCCAGGCGGCAAACTGCGAAGAAGAAAAGTTAGAAGGGAAGAAAGATTTCCAATACCTAACTCACATTAAGCCGCTTTTTGAGAACCCAACTAATGGGGAGACGTTCTCGCCTCTGCACCCGCGCATTTTCAACAGTGGCGACCTTGGACCGGACCACTGGGTCTCCAACATGGCCAGCCAGATCAACCTCGCTTGCAGCAGGCAGACTATGATTGGGGGCGACGTTAGCGAAAACGCCTGACCGAACAAGAAGAACAACAAAGTCGAAAACAACATGATCTTCAACATAGACACCGCGGCACTCTTCAGGGACTCTTGCATCGCATTTCACTTAAAGCTGTAATATTCCAGCCGACAGTGACAAAATCAAGCTACCTTTCGGCCCTCTAGAGAGGCAACAACGCATCCAAGACATCTCTGCCGCTTGCTAGTAAGCTTTTCCAACGAAGCCACCCCATCGACGTCCAGGCTGTCCACAAAAGCTTGGCGAGCTTCAGCTTCTTGATCAGACTTTCCCCCTTTAGCTAGAACCACAGCTTGACTTACTGGTCTGTGTCGCACACGGCCAAGGCCCACTGTCCAGAAAGTAGACTCGTAAGTATCTCTTCGGCTCGGAGACTTTGAAGTTCATTGACCGGGAGCTTGTATACCACGACATCCTCAGGCGGGCTGAATGCCATAAGTTCCATATCTCAAAGTCGAAGGATCCATTCGGTGCTTGTCTGTCGATATGATGATTATGTCTATGTGCTCGAAGGCCGACGAGAACCAACAGGTGGATGGATACAAGGTACGAGCTATTGCCATTGTCAAGACTCTCGAAGTGCCCCCGGATGAGGATGACATCGAGACTACGTTGATACTTTGTCCCTTGCATTTATGATCCCACACGATCACATCCTTCTGGCAGAAATGCCAACTACACCCCCGCAGGAAAGGTGGGAAGTCAGCTGCTGCGTTCTAATCCGCATTTGCTACGATGTCTCCGTCAACTCAACCTTGAAAAACGAGGATCAAATCACAACAGCCAAATAGACAGAGCGGAGCCGTTGAATCAGCAAGGACTACATATGGCATTAGAATCCTCGACAGTCGTGGAAACGTCGATTCAGTGGGACTTTACGATGGACCCGTCTTCTACGGTCTGGTCAATATCAAGAAGAACATCGTCAACTAGTCAGCATGCTCGACTGAAAGCCAAAATACGAAAAGCACGATGCCGCACGCGGTCTATCATCACCGTGTCATCCACCCCACTCCCCTCGACATCAACATTCCTTCGGCGCTCCCCTTAAGTTTCGCCATTGGCGAGGATCTGCCCACTTCTATAAGACCTACAGCCATCTGGCTCCTTTGTTTGTGTGCCAGCATGCCCACTTTATTGGGATACAAGCTTCCTGGCTTCTTTTGTGCTGAATAAGTCATCATGGGGAGTCAAGAGGATTTGATTGTGCTGGGAGAAGAGCAGTGGAGCCCTCACATTGTCGTCTTCGAAGGCATCATGAGCGCCAACCCAGCCATGACCACCACGGACAGCGCTGGCGACATGCTGAAGCTCCGAAAGCTGGCTTCAGTCTTCCACTGGTATTAGCCTTCCTCCATGCTTGAGTTCTGCGAAGTCAGACAGCTGAACGAAGACAGGTTCAACGATCCGGGCAAAGCCGACCGTAAGGTGCTTGAGGAATTGGAGACTAGATGCCTGACTTACGTCAAGCCAGCGGTCAAGAAATACCAATCTGCGGAGACCATGGCGTTCGCATGGAACCTCAAGCATGGAATACTAAGAACATGAAGAGCGATGCTCTAAGATAGGCCAGCGCGGAGAGGTCTGCAACCACAACTCCGGCTCCGAGGCAGACCGTCTGGAGATGAGCAGGAGTCGAAAGTCGAGCTACTGGCTCGCGTCCCGCGAGCCTCTATCGACGGCATCTTCTTGTTACATTTGGAGTACCTCCACCGTTGTAGATTTTGCAAGGCGAGGCCCTGCCCCTTCGGAATATCAAGCTCGACAACTTTCTCCTGAACATGTGTACTTATGGGCTTGGAACGGGGCAAAGTCTCTGACCAAATGGCATCTTACTTCAAGCTCATGACGCACATGAGCCCGAAAGTTGAGATGTTGAAAATCAGCAGGGTACGAGTGCCTTGCTTCCTGTGTTCAGACTCTTCGCAGCTCCTACGTCACCGCTCCGCCCTTCTAGAGATGGTCATACGACAAAACCAATACTTCTGAAGTACTGCAAGCCACAAGGCTCATCAGCAAGACGCTTGAGAACACGCAAAAGGTGTTCAAACTGAACGAGAATCTATTCTTAGCGAAATCGCAAATTTCTCTTAGAAGACATGCGTCCGTATGTTTGGCAGATCCTCCAAAAGCTGGCAGCAAAGCCAGAGTGAAAAAGTCTTCCGCTCTTGAATCGCCGGGTCCATCGATAAGGCGTCGATATCAAACAGGTGAGGAGGGCAGCCGGTGCTGTGGTCCTACGTTGACGGGGGACGAAGGCAGCTAGCCATGCTGACTCCTGAGCTCCAGCCTCACTGGCGTTGACGTCGTCTTTCGAAGCTTTCAGGACGAACGCGATCTGAGTCTGTCAGTTATAGTCACCACCTCCAACCAATTTTTGAAAGCACTCTTCCTTTGCAAGGCTTTCTCCATCCTCAGTACGAGGTCGTTGGCGCGTCATTGCTTGTGCTACCCATGGTCTTGTTCGAGAGGGGCGTGGTAGCTGTTCCTCGGGAAGCTACCTCAATCTCAACATCATCACCGCAAAGAGCGGAGAAAATAGCTTGTTGCTTAGGATTCAATCGTTTAGTTCGTCAGCGGATGCGAGAAAAAGTATCCTCTGGTCAAATTTACTGGCGACGGGTGTCATGCTGCCGGCGGATCTATTCATGTCTGCTGCTAGGTTTCGGACTGGCTTCCACGGGAGAAGGCGTCACGTTTGCCTATGGCCGAGTTCTCATGGCAGCTGGCGAGAGCCCTGCATCGTCTTTTTTCTTCGATTTCGTGCGACCGTAGAAGGTCATCATTCGCATTATTCTGGGCAATGTCCGTGATGACGAATTGCCTGGAGAAAACTGGCTCAGGGCTATCAGCTTGTCGTTCGGTCGTATCTCCTGCGAGCTGTTGCATGCGCACATCTACATTCTGATCGGCAGATTTCTTGACAGGATGATCGAGAAAGTTTGTACGGTCTTCCAGTGCCCATTGGCTGGAGCAGATCGCGAGCGCGTCAGATGCCGTCTATGGCCGTTCTGCAGCACAAAGTCAGTCGGAATCGTCCCGTCAGCCTGCCCTGAAGTCGCATGTGAATGGATACGATGGCATCGCAAGGAAGCTTGATGGGCAGGACATTGAAAGCGTTGGTTGGGATTACAGGCTGGAGACACATACACAATGGTTACGATGCTGTGATTCCTCTTTAAGAAGACAGAGGACCTTTTCGGGTGGTATGTCAACCTCGGCAATCGGCGTGCCCGGCCGCAACGTTCCGCATTATGGAACGCCATGGCCGCGCCTTGCATCTTTGACTCGAAGGATACATGCGATGAAGTGGGTTCGTATAACCCGAAAGTTCGTGTGGCTGACGGTCTCGACCATTCATCTAACACGCAGGTGACAGAACGTAGCCCGGGCCAACGGGACCTTCGTGGTTGTAATCGATGAAGAGGCGTTCGCCGCGCTCACAAATAAAGCCATCGATGACGTCCAACATGCTGATCATGATTAGGAACAGCATTTGGGGGTGTCTGAGAGAGGGTTGTGGACCATCCGGGCTGGAATGGCGGATTTGGCCAGACCGTCTATTGGAATCTTACTCTGAGAATGGCAACGCCAAGAATTGAATAAATGACCATAATCCTTATTCGACTCTATTCGCACGTCAGGCGCGGCCTTGTCGAGGTATTGATCGGAGCCTCCCGGCGCAACTTCGTTCACGGAGGCGGACGCCACTGGGTCGTGGGACCGAGGCTACACGGTAGCCATCGGCGTCCATATCGAGGTCGCATCCAGGCAGAGGCAATTTTATGGATAGCATATGGCTTATGGATGACAATATGAATGAAAGGGCAGTGATACGAACAGACCGGGGGGGCTTGAATGACAGGCTTGCTCAGGGGCAGACAGGATTTTTCAGTGTTCCAGCGGATTCCCTGACGCTCTCTACTCTGCTAGCCGCAAGGAGAGAACTAATACTGTAAGACTTAGATGTAGAACCAGATGGGTGAGCTCAATTATCAAGAGGATCCGTGTTATTGACAACTTAGTTCGTTATTGTCTGCGATAATGATGCGTACGTCTGCTTTGGAGAACTCAAACTATGGTTGATATGCGGTCGAGCGGAGGATCAGGCGCGACGCCAAAAGAAACGATAATGCACTTTCTTATGGAAAGACTTTTTGATGGCAGAGCAGTGAATAGGAAACTCTGTACAATGGGCTTGAAGTTCGCAGGATGCCAACAAGTCGACGTCTACCTTGATGTTTGTCAGAATCGCATTGATAATGAACGAATCTCCTCGCTTGTTCATGACTTTCATGTCTCAAGCCCGCAGGCGACCTATTCAAAGCTCATGTTACTTCCATCCAAGCGTGTCGCGAAAAGACTTGTGTCGAATCAGTTCCTGAGCCACATATCACGCGTAGAAAACCACCCAGACTCCCTGTCAGCTGCCTTCCCCAATAACCCAAATGGAAGGCGAGAACGAAAGCAATATGTACGACAACAATTTTTTAGGAGACCCTACGGACAAGCGCTCTTCAGACTCCGAAGCCGACGACGACGACACGCAAGAGGGAGACTGTCCCATCTGTGTCATTCTTGTCAGCCAGCGCAGTCCTTTCTCCTCTTTCTCTGCCAGATGGACGGACTCAATCATTCGTTTCGTCTTGAGAAACGCACGCGAGCCAGGAAAAACACTCAGTCACAATGAGAAGAAGTCACAAGCCAAAATTTGCAACATGGTGACGGCATACTGCAGGTCAAATGGACTGACCAACGGGCACATCAAGTCCTTGGTTCTGTGCAGCGATTGCGATGAGTTGGTGCAGTTCCTTGGCACAAGGCATTATTCGAGCCCCATCAGCGGTTAATGGCCGACGTAAATCTGGAGCTAAAGCATTCGGCACTGGATGAGCAATCTCCAACAGCCAACGCCCATGACGTTGTTGGGAGGGCGGGCTAGGAGGGCAACAGGCCTCCAGCAGCCCGCGGGGAAGCTCTTACTCTCAAACACAGCAACCAAACGACATATGTTAAAGAAACTCTCCATCTCGAATTCGCATTGCAAAAGAACTGAAGGATGGCATGTATACTCCCCCTTACTTCCAACCGTGGGGTGCCAAACCAGCTCATCATCCCATGGGGTATCAGGATGCAGGGATCTCATGCTGTCTATTTTTCCAGCTGCTGGTCAATTCACAGCAGATGTCATGGGGGTGCAGGATAGCTCATCTCCCTAGGCTCCTCGCAACAAGATGCGCCCGGCAAAGCCCTAACTCTAGACTACGCAGGAACATTTCGGAGAGTAAGTCCGTCAGCATTGCGTGTTTCCCGTCTGATGAGTGAGCTCCCCGATTGAAGCTTTGATAATCATCGTGCACGCGAAGTTCGCCCTCTTCGCACTTTAGATGGGTTGTACTGCAGAGCATGTCTGAGTCTGCGGCGGGAACTTTGACGTGCGCTGGGAGACGTGTCTTCTCGCGACTAGCATCACTCTTTGGATGCACCTACCTTTGATCATTCTGACATTCTCTGAGTTGCAGCACATTCAACTGCAATGTAGAGGAAATCGCGACTTGGCTGAGGTGCCTGGGTACCGACCAGCCCGACTCATCCTGTGCCGAAAGTGGGTCGGGTCCGGAGCTCGGAGCCAGAGTGGAGTGCCTCAAGGGCGCTTATCCTTATCTCCTATCGCTATCTTATCGATTTCCAGGCAGGAGGCCCAAGCGCATGTGCGACGCGACATGCAGTGGGGCTACGTCATACCGCGACCTGGATGACACTGAGTGCCCAGGTGGGGCACCGAGCTTTTCTGACCAATGAGAGAGCTTGTGTGACACACAACCTCAAAGTGGAAGTAACGCTTTCTTCTTTCGGCACCACGGCCCTGACAATTTCTTCCTCACAACGCCTCCACAACAATCCGCGGCACTCTGCAAGGCTTTGCGACCGCATCTACATTTCCATACAGCAAAGCGATCTTGCCGCATCTTCTCCTGAGAGCTTGATGCAATGCCACACTTCGGGCGACACACGAAGAAGACCAAACGCAGCGCTGCAAATCTACGCGGTTAGGAAACGCGCAGACGCAATGCGGAATTGAAAGCGGAAGGCGCACAGCCAGACTCTGGCTTCGACGAGTCCGTGTCTCCCAAGGTCTGCCCCATGTCACCACTTTTCTCCTTCATGTTCCTCAATCTGACCATTGATAGCCGACGACTTCTGACCCTGAGCCGGCCGCTTCCAATGGCGCCGATGGCACTTCGATCGGTCCTGCTACGGCCCTGGCAGTCTCCGACGGCCCGCCTCCTTCGACCCCTCCCGCTCCGCCTTCTGCTCCACCCGCTCCTCCGACCGCAATTGCTCCAGGCCCAAGCATCTCATCCTCCGCGAACAAGACGCTTCCCGCCTTTGACGCTGCGCTTGTGCCTCCTCGCGAGTTCCACCGAGGCCCGGATTCGATTCCAGAGCTGAACAAGTATTCGGACAAGGTCGCAGCCATCACTGGCTATCACGTTTCCGCATACAACAATCGCGTGATGCTCGAGTTCCATCTCGTCGGCTCGATGGACCAATTGTTCATATCCGAATACGACGCAAGTTGGGCGGCCCATCAGAAGGTACTCGACTTTTGGGCTACTCTGCCCCGCGGGCGCGCCGACGCCGTCGGCGTGGGCAATGTGAAGACGGTCTATCTCGCCATGGCCGTCATTGGCCATCGGAACGACTCCTCCAGAGGGCTGGAAATCCAGGTAGTGTGGCAGGGTCAGCCGATGGGCGTCGCAACATGGGAATTGTACTACTGGCCTCGTGGCGGCATTCCCGAGGCTATGACGGACGCGTATTGGCGCGCCGCGGGCATCACACCGCCTGCGAACATGGCTGACTTTCCAAAGTGCGAGCCTCAAGGCGTGAACCTAGCAGACGTGTACATTCCGGAGAAAACGTTCCTTGACTTGGGGTCCACCTGGACCTCAGGCAACTTCGCCTTTGAGGCATTGGAGGAGGAGCGCCAGGTGGAGGGCAGCTCGTTTCGCATCTACATCGGAGGCACTTGTTGGTACCGAGGATGACATGATTGAGGTTTCGTTCGATGTAGATACGCGGAGCAGGGGTGGAACAGAGCAGCATGACAGCACATGAGGGCTCAAGAAGTTGTTGAACATCCATTCTATGACCTGCAGGTCTTGTGTGCAATCATGACCATGCCTTTGCATCCCAGGGCTCAGAGTGCTTCAAGCTGGCAACATTAGGCCAGCTTTAGCAGGTCAAGGGCTTCACTGATCCTGTTGATGCCACCCGTTCATCGGCTACATAATCCGGATGGCTCTTTCTTTGTGATGTTCACTGAAACCAAGGGAAGCCGGCTTTCGACCGATCGCAGGTCAATTGAGATGCACTGTTGAGTGTTGGGCGCTGGCAGAAGCAGAGCATCTCCAACATTTTGGTGTGCGCCCGAAACGAATGGGTCATCCGCACCCATGATTTCAAAGTCATTGAAACACTACTTAAATCATCGGCGGACATTGTATCGCATGCACTATTTCCTTCGCCTGCTGTACTGAATGCACTCTGCCGATATCCGCGAGGGCATTTCCATGTGATGTTTCGGGGTACTGCTAGACCGTGTGCATCTTCATGCGATGTGCACTAAAGGGAAAAAAGCCACAGGATGTCAAAGTTTAATTAGCCTTCGAGCAATGCTAGCGTTGATGCGACACCAGGCTGGGTCCGCGTGGGTGCGAAAGGTGGTTCCACGATGGCTTCACTTTTAGAGCGATCAAATTTAGAAGCATCTTGACAACATTGTGAACACTAACCAAAGACAAACACCACGAATACAATCTACAAACCTGAACCACCCATAATAAGCCTGCAGACCGACACACCTTGGTGCACTTCCTGGGTAGGCCGAGCTCCACCAGCTGCCTCCGGAGTCACATCCCTTCAGGCAAACCAGCACAGGCAGACCAGCACAACCCACACACACACACCCTCGGTGATCCAACCGTGTCTACAGAACATCCCGACCCGCCATCTCCCTGTTTCTCGTCAAAAGTATTCTTTGTATTAGAGTGAGCGCGCTTTTGAAATGTTTTCACAATGCCCCCTAACTCCCTGTCCTCGTCCAGCGTGACTTCCACGCCTGACCCTTCGATCCTGGTTACAGACCTCGGCATGCATTGCGTTGATTCGCATTTTTCGAAGGGAAGGTATGCTTTCGACAGCCGTCCTGCAACATCATTTTTCCAGCCATGCCAATTCATGAAGCACGCCTATTTGGAGTCGCCTACCAACCCAGCATAGGAACAAGACCCCAGACCGTGAGTCTTAAGGTATACTATCACATCTTCTATTACTATCAGCAAAACTCTAATTAATTAACTTATTATTAGACATAATATAAGCACACTATACCTTAACGCTTAGAAACTTAAAACTAAGAGCACCTAATATACACTTTTATCCTAATTGACTTCACTAAACGCTAAAGTATCACTATCCCTACCTACTATCACCTTCATTAAGGTTTAACACTTCATCTAGAGAGGCTAACTAGTCAAACTCATAACCTACTAAGTATACTATAATCTAAGCATTGCCCAAAACCATGCTTCAAGCTATATTTGGTAGGGCAGATAGGTCTATATAGGCTATTGATGGCGTTAATAATAGCGTCGCACTGCTAGGCCGCATGTCAAAGGCCGTAAGAGCGGTCGTTTCGGGAACGGCTAGCTGTGTAGGCAAGGGAGGTCGAGGCCCAGGCGAGTACGACACCTGCGGCTAGATCCCAGAGCTTGCGTGTCAAACGTAGTGATGGCCCTGAGACGCCTGTACGCTTGCTTGACCATCGTCTTGGGCAACGGCGCCACTCCTTCGAAAAGAACAACTCTTCTCCTCAGCCGCGGCATCGCGAGAGATGATAGCTTTGATCCCCATGTCCAGCTCCATTGGCCCGGTCGCAGCCTTGCATGCCACCTACTTCGCCAAATCAGCCATGCTCTCCCCGTCGGCACTCTCGTTTCCCAGACCGGGACATGCGAGACTCAGACCAGGCTGCTAAGCAGAAATCCTATGTTTTCCTGGCAGTAAGGTGTCGCCATGAACGTCTGGCACTCAGGGAGAAGCTCCAACGCTACCAGCTTTTGAGGCATGGTATGAACATGTCAGCATGACGCCACCTACTCTGCCCCCCATGCCAACGGCGATGCTAACTTCTATCCGCGGTAGCTCAGGCTTGGTAAGAGTGCTGGCGAATTCCGCTCGGTTGGATTGGTCTGGAGTCCTGGAAAGTATATTGAGACGCTTTTCATGTACGCTATAACTTTGTTCAGAAGACTGATCAAGCCGTTCTTCTCAAATTCTTTAAATGTCCCCATTCCAAGGTTTGCAGTGCCGGAGGCTCGAAGAGTCAGTTCCACTGCAGCCTCAGTGCTAAGAACCTGGTTAGTACGTTGGGTGATGATTTTGTTCAGGATGCGGCGGCGTCGGGCGCTATCGGGATGGTCTTTGGTCGTCTCTGTAACCCATTTTTCGGCCGATCCAACAGCTTGCTGAAGGTGTCTTATAGAGTGAGTTTTGTTGAAAAAGGGCAGAAAGGAGAAAATAGAAACCTCGATCCCTACGCCAGAATCGGATTCAGCTTGTAAATCCGTCCAGGAAAAAAGTCCTGAATGACTTAACTCGTTGAGAAGAGACGGCAGGCCCTTGTCGATATTAAAGCTGCTGTCCATCTTTGCATCCCGCGGCAGCCTAGTGCGAGTCGGTTATTGTATGGAAACAAAGGACAAGATTTCAGCGCGCTCAGCTACCTTATGAAGTAGATGTGCTCAAGGGATGGAAGATATCCGTAGCCGAAGAAGCTGCCGTAGCATACCGCCCGGCTCTCTAACTCAAGCTTGAGATGGCTCCTGTCTCTCTCACGAGTCGCTTGGTGCAGGTAAAAAATGAAGTGTTAGAGAAAAACTAGTCCTCGTATCCAAGAGGTCACAGCATTTCAGGTTGCGTTTCCATTATGCTACAGGTCTAGTGTGTCTCCATGAGGGATAATAGCTGTTGCCAACACATCAAGCCTACAACTATATATCTCATAACTTCTTCCCAGATAGATAAACACTCTAGGGAGCTTACTTATATCCTAATAGCTACTAACATCTCTATATACCAGATACAGTAGTAGCAGACGAGCAATACTAGTGAGATAAGGCCTATTATATTCATAAGGTGTGCATTTAAGTACTAGGATTTAAGTTACTATCCTACATTCTCAGCCGTTCATTATAGCTAGCTAGTAAGGCCTAATCTACATCTTCTAGTGATAGAAGCAATAAGTCCAGGTCTTTATTGAATTCCCATGTTATCTCTTCCTCAATTCCATGCACAACTGCCATATTTTCATTACCCACATCTAGCGTTAGTTATTTATTACCTCATACTGTAGAATCTCTAAGATCTCACAACTCCTGCAAAAGAATTCGCCTAAGTACGTAAGTATTATTAAGCTGCCCATAAGGGCAGAACTCTCCCTTTAGCAGGGTGAACTAAGCGGCCTAAACTCCCTTATCACTATAGCTATACGTAATGCTAGAAGCTATATTCTTTTAAACTAACCCTCCAACAGTAGCGCTAGGATAACTAGTTATAAAGGATACTATAGCTGCTGTTAGCTTAATAAGAGTGACTATTACTGAAAGAGTTGCTTAAGTTAAACGATTCTTTATGTTTATGACGTTCCTACTAGTGATGTATTATATCCCTATAACCATCTAAATCTTTAGATATCTAGCAGTTCTAAGGAGAAACTTACGCCATAAGTACGCAGCCCTTAAAACATATAGCTGGCGTCTCAGCTATTCTAATGCAGCTAGTGATTTCAGGATAATCTTATTAAGAAAGGTTTCAGGCCTAGTTAATTAGTAAGCCTAGCAGTTAAGCGGTCCTTATAAGGATGCAGAAAAGAGAACCTTACTTAATAATCTAGAAGCAGCAACTAGATTTTCTGGATATTATAACGTCCCCTAAGCGAGATATACTAGCTTATCTGTCGGCTAAGAGAACCTCTACCTTAAGACTCCACTCCCTAGAAGCTGTAAATATGAGGCTATAATATTCATCTAACTATACATCCCTAATCTAATCCTAAACATTATTTAAGCTGCAATTAATATAAGTAATAGAATACTACTTTATAACACTACTTTATGTTATATACTATAACTAAGACTTAAATTATCTCTATTCTCCTTCTAAAGGGTTTATAGGATTAAGGTAAAGACTGCTGAAGGTTAAGTCTTAAACTTTTAAACTGCAGCTATATAAGGTAAGTTCTCTTCTATTAAGTTTTCATATCAAATAATACATACACCATCTATTTCTAAGTTATAGCTTAAGGGCCAAGCTGAAAAGAAAACAAAAGGGTAAGGAGCAGCAGATTAAAAGAATAAACCTATTATCCATTCTTCTAGAAAGCAGAAATATGCATATAGATACCTAGAAGTCTAAGAAGTAACATCATATATAGTGTAGCATAGTGTCTCAACAATATAAGATAGCGCAGTCTCCTTAATGCTACATATTAACTAGCCTAACCTACAGAATGCTAGCGCATCATTACAGTAAATATCTCACACCTAGCCTGCAACCCCCTCTTCAATTAGATAATAGTTTTACTATCTAGGAAATAGGTTCTAACTATCTAAGAGGTGGTTTTTAGCTCTCTAAGAGGTATCCCAGTTTTACACCCACAAAGCAATTTCATTAGCTAAATTAAAGCTATCTATAGCATTTATAACAACAGACGCTAATCCTAGTAAGCCTACACTCAGGATACACTCTATTACGTTAATAGCGTCCACCCCCCCTTTTTACTAAAATTACGCATATATAATCCCTATATATATATAAAAACTTACCTAATACTATATAGATATTTATAGTATAGTAATTAACTTATTTTAATAACTTTAATTAATCTATTTCTATTAAATCTTATTATCTAAAGGTATTATAATACTTCCTAAATACTACTATATAGCTTAGTAAGTAGATAATAACCTTTCTAGTTATTATTTATTACTTATTACTAATAATATATAGAAATAATAATATATATAATAACTAATATAAAATACTACTAGAGATCCTTTTTAATACTCTATTTTACTATTAATTAGAATTATTATACTTATTAAAAGGATTTATTAAATTATTACTACTAAAAAAACTATTAAAGAAGCTATTAAAGAGGTTATTATTACTAAAATTAAACTTAAAACTAATAATTTAGTAGTAGTTAAATCTATATTATAAAAAAAGTATATACTTATAGCTCTTTTATTATTATAAAAAGCTCTAAAAGTATTCTCTTATTAAAAAGTAATAATAATATAGAAGAAGTAAAAAAAAGATCTATTATATATAATCTAGCTTTAAAATATTTTACTTTTATTAATATTATTATTTTAATTAAATTTAACTTTAATTAACTTAATACTTTATTAAACTACTTAATTTATAGATAATATACTTATAGCTTTTTACTATAATATTAATAATATATTTATATTATTTTATAATATATTTAAAGAGGAGGATAATATAAGTAATAAGAAACTAACTCTATTATAAATCTAAGTTACTTATAGCTTAATACTTAAAAGTAATAATTTATTTATTCTTAATCTAACTATTAAGAGTATTATATATAATAGATTTAGTATTACTCTTATATTAGATATAAATAATAAAGACTAAAAAGTAAATAATAATATTTAATTTAAAATAGAAATAGTTTATTTATATATTATAAAAAAAGCTAATATTATTATTATTATTATTTAGAGGAAGTTTATTAATATATCTAAATTAATATTAATTTTTACTTAAGTCTATCTATTTACTAAAAGGGTTATTTAACTAAATATTCTATAAATTAATATTATTCCCTCTTTTAAATAAGCTAAAGAGAGGAGTAAAATCTATTTTACTATTAAGTAGTAATATAATACTATATTAATCTTTAGTAGTATAATAATTAGTATATAAATATTTTAAAAAAGTAATTAAATAAGTATTTTAGCTAGTATATAAGAAGTAATTAATTATAAAACTAATAATCTTATAAATATTAAGTATTAAAAGGAGAATATATATAGATCACTTCTTTATATATATATCTACTTAGAGTATTAAAGATATAAGAATAGTTTAAGTAATAAGAAGTTTAACTAATACTATATATTAAGCTAGAAATACTATAAAATTAAATCTTACTATATAGAGTAATAAATAAAAGCTATTATAACTAGATAAATTAGTATTAATAATATAAAATTATTTAAAAAACTACTTAGTGAGATTTTTTATAACTAATTTAAAGAGGATTAAAAATACTAAAATAAGAGAAATAAAAATATTATTAAAGTTAATAATAATTAAGAGATAATAGTAATAATAGAAGAGAAAGCTAAAAATATTATATTTTTATTATTAAAGTTAAGATCTAACCTAATTAATATTAATAATAATATTATTATAAATATATATAGTAATATAAAGGCGTTAGATTATTATCTTTAATATCTTAACCTATATATATAGTTATTATTATTAATATTATTACTATTAATATATTAGCTATATATAAATATCTTATAATATTTATTACTAACTTTTCTACTATTAAACTTTTTAAGTATTTATTAACTAAATATTATACTCTTAATTTATTTATCCTTATTAGTAATACTAAATTTACTTTAAAAAGCTTTAGATTAAGTAGCTAGCTTTATTAAATAGTTTATATCTATTTATAATAAGTAATATAATATTAATAAAGAGTTTAAAAAGAAGTTATAGAAATTATAATTAATAAATAGTAGCTTATAAATAATTTATAAGTTATTAGATATTTAGTTTACTAAATAGAGTTTTACTTAAAATCTTATTAATAATATTAAGAACTTAATTAAATCTTTTATAGATAATAAAGTTTATTATAGAAAGTAGTTTAATACTTTCTCTAATATAATATCTTATTCTAAACTTTATTTAAATTATTAAAAGTTAGAGAGAGATATTTATATAAGAATATATATTAGATTACTAAGAAGGATAATAATAATATTAGTTAAAAACTTTATAGTATTAGTTTTAAGTAAGTTAAAGTTATCTTAATATATTAATATTTTAGTACTATATTAATCTATTAAATAAGAGATCTATAGTATATTAATTAAAATTAGTTAATATAATAAGTATATATAAAGCTACTTACTATTAAATATAGCTAACTTTATAAGTATTTTAAAACTCTTTAGTTTTATTTTATTACTACTATTATTAATATTATAAATACTACTTATATAGTTATAGATTAAATAAAATAAAGTTAAGTAAAATAATAAGGATAATTAAATTAAAATCTTAAGTAATATATTATTAATAGAGATATATTACTTAGAAAAGAATAATAAAAAAGAGTAATATAGTAAAAGTAATATAAAGTTTAACTATATATATAATTTTTTTATATAATATATTTAACTATAGAAAAGTCTACTTATAGCTATAGATTTAATACTACTACTTTATATATATAAAAGTAATAGAATTACTATTATTTTAGATCTATAAATAATATACTTTAGTTTATCTTAATACTAATTAGGAGTAGTTAAAATCTCTAACTATAGTTAAAATCTCTAATTATAATAATATATTATTATTATAAATTATTATTATAAATATTAATAATATATTTTAGCTATTATATAAGTAAAATTAATATATATATATAGCTACTAATAAAAATAATAGATAATAATATATTTTTTATATTCTAATATACTTATAGCTAACCTTTTAGTAATCTTATTAGCTATAATTATAGATTTAATATTTAACTATTATATAATAATATAATTAAGATTTATTATATATAAATATATAATAAAAATCTAAATTATTTATTAATATTTAATACTTATAGCTTATCCGCCTTTTTATAGTTTAATACTATTAAATATATACTCTATTTTATTAAAGTTAATAAATAAATAATAAAAATAGCTTTTAATTTAAAATAGATAATACTTAATCTCTATAGTGTAATTATATAGATATTTTATAAAATCCTAAGTATTATTCTTATTATTATTCTACTTTAAATATATTTTCTTAATATATCGCTTTAAGTTACTAAAATACTTTTTAATAAGGTTAAAATCTAATAAATATAGAAATAGAAACTTAAAATAGATACTTAATACTTAATATAATATTTTAATTTAAAGTATATAATAATAAAAGAGGTTATTTATAATAATAATAAAGTTTAGCTTTAGAAAATATTTATACTTTAAGATTAAACACTCTTATAGCTAATAAAAAAACTTATTATTATTAGTTATACTATAATATATAGTTAAGTATAAGATATTACTTAATATAAAAGTTAATAAGATTTATATATAAGAGTTTTAAAACTAATTAATCTTTATAGTTTAAAATATAATAAGTTTTTTTAATACTTATTTAGTTCTTTATATCTTAATATCCTTATTAACGCTAGATTTATTAATAAATATTAACTAATTAGAGTAATATTATTATATATAATATAAATACTTATATTATAAGTTATTATTTTACTAAGTAGTAATAATTTTAAACTTCTTATTTATTTAGCTAGCTAAATTTAACTATTAACTAAATATAAAATAACTAATCTAAATCTTAAAAACTTTAAATAAGAAATCTTATATTTTTTTAAGAAATAGATTACTATAATATTATAGTAGTTTAAAAAGCTCTATATAATACTATATTTCTATTTTTTATTAACTTTAATAATATCTCTTATATCTTTATACCTTATTAGTAATATTATATTATAATCTATATTATTAAATTATCTATTTAATATAACTAATAATACTTATTAGTTTATAAGTTTTTTAATCTTTAAATAGTAATATTATTATAATTATTAATAGCTATAAATTAAAATTCTAAATATTATTATATTATTATTATTACCTAATATTTTTCTTAATATATCTAATATTATAAACTATAAATATATACTAACTAATAGTAAATAATAAATAACTAAGTATTATCTATATAGTAGTAAACTTTTACTTTAATATTATAAATAAACTAAACTATTAAGAGATTTATTACTCTTATTAATTATTAAGCTATTTACTCTAAAAAACTATATTAAGTTCTTTAATATACTTTTATATTACTTATATCTATATAAACTATATACTAAATAGCTATATAAAGCTATATAATAGGTCTTTTCTTTTATTCTTTAGTAAATATTACTAAGAACTCTAATAATAGTAATATAAACCTTTTATTAGTTAATTAGTATAGGATAAAGTAACTAACTAAGTTAGTAATACTTTTATAAATAAATTAACTATTATAGAAGTATTAGATATATACTTTATATCTCTATTATATAGTTATATATTTAAATACTACTATAACTATAATAATTAATAATAATTAAAGTACTAGCGATAGGTTTAATATATTTTACGTATAATATAGAAAAATATATATTATAGCGTAAAATTAGCTTTTTTTTATATTTTTATATAAGCAGGGAAAAAAAAGGGGGGCGGACGCTATTAACGCAACAGAGTATACTAGGTACTTAACAGAGGTACTAGGAGACCCACGCTGAGCCGAGTCTAAGTTAAGACGGCAACCTCGCTAACCGATTCCAGCCGAAAAACCTCGTCTAATTGGTGACACAACCAGAATGGTCTGGCCAGTCATGCCAAACAAGAGCTGGGTCGGCTTGCGAGGCACTTATATCTCCTGAATAGTGAACAGCCACGGTGAAGTTTTCCACACCCGCTTGACAGCAAGTTTGAGTGAGACATTAATAACAGTAATGAACTCCTCGTTATAGCTCCAGGTTACATGGGTAACGGTCGCGGAACAAGGCGCGGAATTCATGACGACAAATCCACCATCCGGATTTGCAATCCTATTCCACGGGGATGCACAGTACAGACCATAACTGTTTCTGGGCTCACCGCAAGTAGCTCTATTGGGCTAGAGGGGTGACGGAAGAGCCTCACATCTGAGGGGGACGTCTTAACAGGTCCAGATGGGCATTGCGGTGGAGCTGAATAGAGTGGGCGTGTCGCATGATGAAATGAAAAAGGTTCTGGGGCCCGAACAACGCACGAGTTGCCGCAAAGAATGTATACCAAGCCAGCTCGAGAGAATAGAGAGATGATGGGCTCTCCACAGTTAACTGTAAATATTGGGTGGGTTTGGGTTGGGTTCCAGGCATGAACTAGTCCTGATGCGCTGGATGTGAATACAATTGAGGCATCTGGAGAAGTGTGTATCAGAGATACATCACCATTCCCGTCGCAGATATGACGCTCAATCTGGCAGTCCAGGTCCCAGATGTAGGCAGAGCCGCCGCGTATGAAGAGTACGTGATAAAGAGCAGGAGTCCAGGTGATCCGCCTCACTGGTTCCTTTGTTCCCTGGTCGTGTTGCGCACGGGGCCCGCGCAGACCATTGTCGACCACATCCCACACTGCGGAGGGAAGGCAGTGATAGGCGGCCGCCAGCATAGTGGCGCCATCATTGAAAGCAGCAGTACTAGGTGCACGAGAGCTACCGTCGGCATCGATAGTGGTGGCGGACCCAAGGCAGTGGCTGCGTTCCACCATATCATCAAGCGGATACCGCCATACGAATCCGTCCCGGAAGCAGGCCAGCAGCGCAGTGTCTCCCATGCTGAAGGCCATGTCAAGCATAGGAGCGGCTTGAGGAGCGGGGAAGTTTCAGCGCCGGAACCAAATGTCAATCTGCTAGATACTGATTGTTCGAAGGCCTGCTAAGGCCAACATGTGCCCAGAGTTGCTGAACCGTATTCGTTTTATATTTTCCCTATGGTCAACTAGCCTGGTATTACCCGGGTTTGAAGTCGAGGCTAGTTTGACTTGGTTGCTGCTAGAGGAGGATAGAGCGACGTGTCGGTTTGTGCAAGCGACTATGGAGGGGTTATTGATGAAAATGCGGGCCAGTGTATGATCCCACGTTTCTTCTGGAATGCCTTTGACAACAACACACTGTTTCATGTCCTTGCCTACGCGCAGCTTTTGTATCAACGATGTCCTAGGACAGAATGCTGGCACCACAATTGCCTGCGGGCATCTTAGGAGCTGACTCCCAAATTTGCCAAAAATCATGGCCATCTCCGTGGCTCTGTCCAAGAGTATGCGGTTGAGGCTGCCCTTGATGTGTTGACCTGAATGTGCCGCAAGTTGCTGCGCATGCAACGCCCTTGACGCGGGGGAAATAGTATTGAGATGACCTAGCTGGTCGGATTTTGCGAGCATAAGAATCCACCGAACCACAGCTTTTGCATCGTCAAGAAAACCTTCGACAAGCCACAGCAGGTCGCCATTGAGGGAAGCGCCACACCGGGAGAGGTGGAGTTCCCAGGAAGCGACGGCGTATTCAGCCCACATGTCCATGTCTGGGTTCGGTCCTGTCAAGGCCTTCAGAACCATCGCAGGGATGATTCCGTGGCCCTCGGCTGGCTTTTGGCAAAGATCATGCCCCTCTGCTGCAATTAGGTATTCATGAGCAGTTCGATGCCTTACTCTCAAATACGAGCGCCCGTCAACTTGGAGCAGGGCATCGCAAAACTGGGCAGGGTCGTGCTGGACCGCACTCGTGGGCCGGTGTCGCGTGATGGCCTCACCGATTTGCGTCACAGTCAGAGGACGCCGGGCATATGCGACCAACGTCAACAAGTCTTTCGCGTATGCCCTGGTCTCAGACTTCCAATCAACGCTTATCTCCGCAACGACCTCCGTCCAGTATCGATGAGGATCAGGCTGATCTGTTCGTAGGCTGTCCGGTCCCAGATCAAGCTTATTGCCGCGCAGAAACCTGCGAATAACCCTGTCCGCTTCCAGGAAGGTTCCTCGACCGGTGTGTATTGCGTGATCTACCAAGTGCTCGTGGGAAAGGCCCGCCCTCGCACGTATTAGGTGTCGCAAGGCCTCCTTTCTGGCAACTTTAGAATCTACATCTATATGCAGCAACTGCACTGAGCTGCGAAGCCGGTCGCATGCGCGAGCTATAGGCTGCGTCATGCGGCTGGTGACCAGAAGTTTAAGTTATAATGCTGGATCTGCCAACCTTGAGACAAAGGCTTCGCCTGATCCACATATATCTAGGCCGTTAATAATCCAGTATATAGGTTCTTCACTGTCGAGAAGCAACTTTAGCAGTTTGTTTGTGAACAGCCTGCTCCAAATCAGGTCCTGAGTGAGATGCTCCAGGCTATAGCCTCCAGCTGCAAGGGTGACGGCGTAGTCGCGAAAAGGCTCAACGTCATCCGCTAGTTGAGAGGTTATGGATTTGAAGAGATGAACCTCAGACTGCTTGAGATGGTCGTCATGCTAGAAGAAAAGTAATTGGCAACGATTTCCGCGGCTCCTGAGCCTGTGGGCAATATTGGATGCTGAGACTGACTTGCCGGACGCAGCAGGCCCCGAAAGGATGAGTACCTGAAGGTTTGACGAGTCTCCATCCCGCCAGCAGAGATATTGCGAATCTGCTTGGATCCAATCACAGGTTCCAGGCAAACCTTGCCGGGAAAAGAAGTCGACCTCGTGGGAAACATCGCTCACGCCGAGCAAGCCTTCCAAGAGACTGGCTTTGTGTTCAGCGTCGAAGCTCCAAACGCGTCTTTTGAACGGACCGTGGCAGTAAAGAACCACTTTGAGCTGCTGTTGAAGCCTGTCGAATGTTCCATCCTAGCGGTCTAGGAAACGTGAAATGTTTTCATGATCGGCTTTGATGCGCGCCCGAACCTCTCGATCGAAGCCAAGAATCGACGCTGACCTATCCACAATGAATGCACCTCGCGTCTTTTCACCTTCCGAGAATGATGCAATGTGGACTCTGTCTCCGTCCCTTTCAAGGAAAAGTCTGTTGATCCTCTCCAACATTAACAGAAGCCTTTCTTGGTTGGGCCACCCTTCTGGCAAGCATCGCTGTAGACCTTAGTTGAGGGAAGGCCTCAAAGCAGAAGAATAACGCGAGTGAGGGGTTGCTAGGAAGAGAATGGCGGTGGTTCATGGCACATGTGACTTTATGCCAGAGATGTACGCCTATCTACCGTTACATACATGCTCCTGATGGGCTGCGGGATATGGCATACCTGCTTCACTAATACACGGCCGGTGGAGTGAGCTATAAAATCGACGGGTGTTTGCATCTGTGCGGGCGCCCGCTGTATCACCGATCAGGTCCCCGCACGTCAAGCGGACAATGACAACGACTGACCTCATCGACAAGTTGGTTCCGTAGGCCGTCAACGAAGCTTTTGACAACACTGCAGGGGTCATCATGCCCTCGGAAGCTAGCAGGATTGTCCTCCGCAGCCTAAACACAGGCCACGCGGAGCGGCCCACCAGCCCGTAACCAGGCGGGTCCGAGGGCTTCTCCGAGAAAGGCCTGTTGGTCTTGCCTTGTCCATGTTTCCAAGCTTGTTTGACCAAGTCCGTGAATGAGAACGATGTTGATATGAGGAAGAAGGCCCTGGGGCTCATAGACGAGTTTCAGTCCAAGTTGGCCCTCAAATTCTCGGGGGCGGTGGACCATCCGCATCTTGTTGGCTCAGGCAACTCAACTAGCCAAGCAAGCAGGGGAGGTTATCGGAATCAGACAGCGCGTTGACAATAGACGGTAGTATCTTTCAAGTCCATCACACGAATTTTCCAGAGGGAGCATTGGAAACGGGAAGGATTATTGTTGGTCGTGCAATTGACGCGTGATCAAGGACAGAATTATAGGTCGGCGTGGTGGAGTGCGACTGATTACCCTGCATGAGAATTTGACACGCTTGGCCTTGGGCATAATATGCCACACATCGAGAATACAACAGCAGATCGCCTTTTGCATCACAAGGATGGATCGCTATCGACGACTTCTACCAGGGTGCCACGAGCTTCGCAAGGCCTACCGGGTTTCTTCGAGCTAGTAGAGGCTATTCCGTATGGATCTACTCGACGGAAAACGATCCGTCTCACTGTGGAGGCTCCTGGGGAGACAGACCCCCAGTATTTGTTTGCGAAGGTGCAGCAGATTCCTATAGCGGTGAAGAGCGACTGAATTTGACTCGCAGGGCTCAGGAAGCGGCGACAGAATGTGACTCCGAAACCCTACGAGAGCAGGGCAACGGCCTCACGAGGATACACGAGGTAATTCCGGGATTCACGCCACGAGCGTGGTAGAATGAGGGAGGTAGAGCGAGGGACGAGACAGAACAAGGGACAAGACAAAACAAGGGACAAGACAAAACAAGGGACAAGACAAAACAAGGGACAAGACAAAACAAGGGACAAGACAAAACAAGGGACAAGACAAAACAAGAGACGAAACAGAACGAGAGAGAGAAAGACCACATCGCGTGAAAGAGAGAGAAGGAGACGACGACCCGTTCTTATACTCTCTCGTCATGGACTTCATTCCCATCAATCCCCAGGCTCCTCCGCCCAGTCCAGGCATTCTCTGCCCGAAACTAGCCTGCATGCACCGAAACAGTGTCTCACCAGACTGGAATTCCTTCGGTTTTTGTCCCTCAGCTCTCACGACTCCTTGCGTCAGCACGCGGACTGGGACGAGAGCTGGGCCACCGTCTTTGGCAGCCTCCTGATTCGTCTGTATGATCATTGCATGGACCATGGAATGAGCAATGTCAGGCAGAGTTCAGAAAGCTAGTCGACCGCACCATTCCGCGCCTTCTCGGCGCCCTGCAGTCTGACGGCCGCAGCATCAAGCCATGTCTCGTCCATGGGAATCTTTCAGCCACCACCATGGTCACGAACATGGACACCGACGAGCCCGTCCTACTCAGCCCCCGTCCTCTCTACGCACACAACGAGTATGACTTGGGCGGCTGGTGTTGCAAAAAAGGGCCTATGCTCTGGCCCTACCTCCGGGAATACCAAAAGCAGTTCCCGCCCTCTCAACCTGTAGAGGAATGGGATGACCGCCTCCAGCTTTACAGCATTGTGTTCAATTTACAAGATGTTCTACGTCTTTCTTCTCTAGCCCGGCGCCAACAGTACGTCTTTTGTGTTAAGAAGTTGCCGCGCGTACTGATTTGTATTTAGGTTGTACGAAGATACCAAGTTCTTAGACGAAAAGTACTGCCCCCTTACTGTCTCCAACTGCACCGCCAAGTGTAAGACCGTTGGGGAAGCTGCTCCTAGCACATCTATATGAATTGGAAAAGCTGCTCAAACCGAGTGCCCCTTGGCTCCAGACGCACATGCAACCCATGGGCAATTCTTCGCGCTGCTTGCTACGTCCTGCGATAACATCTGGCTTATTTTCTCTCATCTTCATTTGAAGCTATTCGGATACCCGTTCCAAGGGAAGATCCACGTTACTCATGCAGCTACTCATATATGAACGATTACGTTTGAGGTGTAATGGTCTCAGCGGTATAAAATTCTCATGCAGGGCAGTTCAGTCCGAGGAGAACTTTCGGGTGGGATAATCAATTATTACTACAGCCTGTCTCTGACAGCTGCCATCTTGTCAATGGCTCCAATGGCTCCAATGATTCATTGCGAATTTCTCCCTTTATCCAGTCTTTCAATAGTGTTTGATTGTAGTGGTTTTGGAATCACCTGCTTACCTTCTACCACTTGGATTAATGAGCTCAGTCAGGCTCGAGTCGGTTGCTTCCGTGTATTTGTTGTTGGTACTAAGGCCGAAGACGCTGAAAAAACTTTGGGGCTTCAGCCTTGTGACGCTGCTGTGACTGGGCATGCTTAGAGCTGCACGGGCTACTGTATTGAGACGATCTGTTGCTCAAACATCAGGGCCACCCATCTTAAGAGCTTTGCGCAAGGATGCGGACACATCGAGGAGGCAGCCGACTATGGCTGAGGGCGCGGGATCGGTCATCGTGAACGTAATCACGACTGGGAAACTTGGAAGTGCGGAGCCCTCTCCGCACTTCCAAGTTGCGCTCTCCCCACAGAGTGTGTTCTGCTTTAGTTGGTGCCTCAACTCTCCCTACCTAACGATATCGCAAGGTTGCTGCTATTGGCAACGTTTTGGATACACTCGCTTATCAGCGATCATTACATGCTTCTTTAGCTGCGGTATGTGCGGGGAATAGGATTGGGGACGGGGGAAGGCAAAGCAACATCTACAAAACCGACGAAACTGCCACAATCCACTTCACACGCAACTGGACATTACGGGTCGAATAGCCCAGCTCTGTGATGGCTGTCAAGCAAAATGACCAGAGGTGACGGCGGACGCGAAATTGCATTTGGCTGGCTCTAGTGACAGCCAGACAGCTGTCCGTAGCAACTATGGCACCAACAATAAATTTCTACTCAGTGTGCGGCAGGCGATGTCAATCCCTTTACGAAGCCTACCAAGCATCCACATCAGCCCTGAACTTTTGGTACTGTGGCCACCAATGTTCCCAAAAATAGACAGAGGCAGGGTGAGGAAATGGGGAGAAACCCCTACGTCCAATCACCATGGAAGGCGTGTCGCTCTGGTTGAACCGGCCAAGCACAAACCACCCACTCAACACCAAAGTAAAACTGTGTCGGTAGATCTGGAAGTCGTCAACGTCGTCCACGTCATCATAGCGCGAACGATCTGATTGGTGAAATGGTTGGAACAGGGTCATTTTTTCGCCCAGACACAAGTCAAGGGGCGCTCCGAGAGATATCAATCTCCGCGTTCACAGCTGCGCTATTTCCGCTTGGACAAGGACAGCACTCAGAGTGCATGCCATCTCAACTCCTTCCATCCCCCCGTCTTCCCGCTCCTCCTTCTTTGCCTCTCCATCCGCCTTTCCCTCCCCAAACCATGCTGCCTCGACTGTGTCGTCGCGCAAGTTGAACTTCCCTTCAAACGACAGTTTGTCGAAACGAAAATGCATGACTTAGTACCAAAAGATTGAGTATGGGCGCCTGCTATGTCGCCTGGGCTTCTGTAGTAAACCACGAACGCTGAGAGCTGCCCGAAGCAATACATCCCCGCACACAGTCAGGCTCGGCATCATCCAAAGAATGTTTGAACGAAACGGCAGGCGACATTGTGTCTCTCAACGTCGGGCCATAGCTGATCGTACGTCAGCATACCGTCATGGAACCAGCAGCGACGGGAGCATTCTTAGATGCTGGAGGCGTCAACAGCAAGACAAAGTGTGTCACTGGCTCTTGACATGGTGCTCAACAACGATGATAGCCTACCATGGGTCCGCACAAACCCTGGCAGCCTTGTTGCGTAAGTGAGAAAATGTGGTCGCAGGACACCGTAGCTACAGATGCTGACTGTACATCACAGGATCTCTCACGTTTACACCTTCAGGTTATGCTAAATCGGAGGATTTCACGGCCAGGAGCATATCGAGATTAGAAGAAAGCAAGATGGATCAATCTCTCGCTCTGTTCCGCCTCCACAGGTTTTCCGACCAAGCCCAATCAGCCATTGAAGAGCCTACGATTGCGACGGAGATGAGTATTTGGCGTTCAACCAGATAGACTGTCACGCTATAACACTTTTCTACGCCGTCTCTGCGCTTGCAATGACGGGCTGGATCTGTCGCGGGGCCTGTGCAAGCCGATATTCGCCACGTGCCAACATACCAAAGCGGCCACTCCTTTCTGCGGTGCGAAAAACACTTGTGGTGCGAAAAACGCTCGCGGCAACGGGTATATTATATTTCTCGTAGCACGATCCAGTCCAGTTATTGCGCACGGCGTCGGCTTGTGCTGATAGCGACTCCATATTTGGATGCGAGATAGCAAGGCACATCGACGAAGCTGTTCATAGAGATGTCGTCATCTCATGCTTTCCCTCTCGACCACCCACCGAACTGCAAATGGCAAGTGAGAACCTCTCCTTCCTGATGTAAACCTCACGAATTGTCCGACAAGATCGCCTGGAAAATCACCTCCTTCGTACACGAGATCACGAAATGCCTTTCTCGCCCACAAACTGTCAAGGTGCACCTTGACGACTCGGAGGATAGCGTCCCTGATCTGTTGTCCCGAATGGTTGGTTGATTCGTACGCCTCTCTGATACAGCCTACGAAAGATTCGCTGATCGAAAGCTCTTCAAGCTTTGGTTTCAGTCTTTTGACAGCAAAACTCTTCAGTTCTAGCATCTAGAAAAAGTCTGCTAATATATAGGCTTGTATGTGTTTCGTTAGTTTGTTGGCGTTATCTGTGCGAAGATTAGTACTGTTCTGCGTTTTAAGTAGTGAGTAGCTACTTTGCGCTTCGAATGATTTAACTTCTTCAGAATAATTGTTGGTGTATATGAACTCGAAAACTCTCTAGTACGTACGTGCACTCTATCTGCTGAAACTAAACGTCTTGCTCTCGTTTTCTTGAAAGCTGCCCTTTAGGGCCTTTTTGAAGTATGGGCTATGAGCTGCGAGCATTAGACTATGAGCTGGTAACTCAAACTTGCTGATTTGAATCTTGACATTAGCGTGGTCTGGTTTGTTGAAAAGCCTTATACGCCACAGTCGTTCGTAAAATTCTGCTAAAGAAGGATTCGAACTTTTTAACTCTATAATCTCCCTAAGAAGAGTCTTACACTCAGTCATCTGTTTTACCTTTTCACCCCTAGGAGCGATGATGACGGTGGACTGTTTATGCGGGGTTCCAGCAGGGCACGTCATGTTGTTTGAGTATCATGCTTAGTCAGTGATCGGAGCCGGTTTGTCGTTGACAAAGTGGACCCCTCACACAAAGACGGGGCTCGGGCCGAGATTCGGGCCTCGGGCCCGGGACCGACTTCTGCGACGCAATGTGCTATTGGGATTGGGCGCTGCCACCCCGGAATACGAACCTGAGGCATCTTAGTGCGCGATTGTTCGTTAGCTGGATCATTATCCAAATGACGCAAGGAATCAGTGCTCCTCTCCCACCATCAGAGCAACAGCAACCTTGTTGTATTCCAGCATGCACCTCTCTTCTCTGACAAATGCAGCTGAGTTATCAACTTCGTCGACATGGATGGATACGTGGTGGTGAGTCAGAAAACACACATCCAAAACGAAATCCCGCATTCGGCAAAAGTCCCCTCTACACAACTAAATACGGGTCAACTATCGCTCGCGAATCTTATAAGTACACACGCAATTCGCTACAGGATCAAATATCCGGGGCTTCGTCGCAAGGCCGTAGTCGTGCGTCAGCAAACGGAACGAAGCGACACAGGACTACATAGCAACATGAACACGCCATGAACGCAGCCGCCCTAGTCGGTACAACTGACGAGCATTGCCTCGACGCAGGAGGCTGGGTCTGAAATGCTGTGTAGGAGATTAAGCCTACGAGAGAGAAAGAACCAAGGTGTACTGTAGTACATATCACGATTCCGCCTGTAGGACAATCAACGCAAATAAAACGAACAGCAGTAATCACGAGCGGTATAGAGGAGCCGCTATCAAACACGGGAGCAATATAGAGGAGCCCCTTAGAAGACAGGTCTGTCCCAAACATTATCTCTTGTCGTTTCCCTGCTTGATAAAAGTAGCACTTGGACAACCCATTTCTCTCTATATGCCAACCTTCAGCGTTGCAGCATCGTCCTCTCGTGTGCTCAGAACTATGCTCAACTGAAAAGAGGGTGAACTTGGGGCAAACCACAGTCTTGGAAGTGGGAGTGCGGCAAGGATGAGGCAGAGAGAAAGATATGAGGAAATGGAAAGGGTCGAGAAACGGGCACTCCCGGAGAAACCCCCTCCTCGAGTGCCCCTCATACCGACCACAGAGACACAAAGTTGAGGATGGAGACGAAGGAACGAGGGAGAAGGAAAGGGTTGGGGTAGGGTTGACAAGGGTGGCACTCCTGAGGAACCCCCTCTCCCGGAGCGCCACCCCTGTCTGTTGAGGGCACAGGAAGGAAGAAAGAAAGTGTCGACAGAGGGAAAGAATGAACCGGGGGGCGGGGGCCGGGGGCGCGGGACCGCGCTGCAGAGACGAGACGGCGAAGAAACAGTCGCAAGACGAAAGCGCTTGCCCACAAACCACTGTTCTCCCGAGTCAGAAATCGAGCAGAAAGTATCAAAAGACTTACTCAACCGCTCAGATAGCAAGACTAATGTGAAGCAGGGTGAGTATGAAGAAGCCAACCCTTCGTACTAGCTGTCAAGAAACAAGATGAGCGGTACAACCTTGGTTTGATCTGTGTCTCCATTCTATATACGGATAACATAACGTCTTATCTTTTAATGTAATTGTGATCTACTACACTTCCCACCTGGTCAGTTGCGGTATCTATTGCCCAACCCATGCTCTTGTGAAGGCGAGACATCACGCTATGACATGTACTCATCTACCCATTGAAGTGACGCGAAAATCGAGTTGGCTTTATGTCATCTGCTTGACTATTTGTTGCTAGGCATGATTTGAAGGATCATGACAGAAGGTTTGATTCTGCAGGTGCATGTTAGGGCTAAGGGTATCAAACACTGCATTTTGCCTTGACCTCATTCGATGCGTTCGAATCTTGGAAAGTTACCTACGGATGTAGTGGTCTGCTAAGTAATCCCATGTATAGCGCTCACGTCAAGTAGACAACACAAACCTCCTGTTACCATACGCTCATGATACGGTCCCATGAATATCGTGGACATGACGCTAAAAATGCATCTTCTTGTTGAAGTGCACCTTCTTGTTGAAGTTGTTGATCATTACGTCACAAGCCTTACACTCTATCTTGTCGCCGTCCGCGACTTTGGACATGTGCTTGCGCCGGAAGTGTTTGGTCAAGTCGTTAGAGCTGTAGAACTCACGGGTCAGGACGTCCAACTGATGCCCATCATCCCGGGGCAGACTGAAGGCCTGGCCAATGCAGATAAAGCATCTCCTCGGCCGCTCTTTTGTGTTGGTGAAAAAAACGGACGACAAAGCGTCGTGTAAGCGGGTGCCCTCTGGTGGATTGCCGGGTGATGCAGGGACAGTATCCAGTTTTAACTGTGAACGGGACTGGCGTGGAGTGCGTCCCTCCTGAACAAGACAGTACGCGGATCCACGGCGCAGGCGTACGGTACAGCCCTCCTGAACTGTGCAGTATGCAACGATCGCGTCGATGGCGTTGTCCCTCCGTCGGTACTGTGCCTCGAGCGTCATGACAAGCGGAGCTGTCAGTGCCTTCAGGAGCCGCTTCTGCGCCGGCCGCTGTGGCGGGCACGGACGGTGGACTGCGACTGACTTGACAAACCCCTTACCCTGCAGTTGGGATTCGATGTCAGCAACAGCTTGCTCGTCGGTCCATGTTTCTCTGGTCTCTTGCAGCATTTCCCGCTTCAGTCGCTGCTTCTCGTTCCGCATTTGCCGTTGGGCCTCCTTGCGCTCCTTTGATTCACGCGGGAGTTTCTTGATTCTTTTGGCGAGGCGTCTGTCACTCTCAACGATGGCCGCCAGATGACCGGACAGATGCTTGCTTTCGACAACGTCCTCGTCTGCCGCGAGTCCATCCGATGCGGCGCGTTCGCTGCCAGCGCGACTGCGGTCCTCGGGAAGCTCGTCGGCCACCTCGTCGCCAAAGAGGTCCTCCTCCTCGCAATCGAAAACATGACGGCAGCCGTCAAGCTAGGGCTGACGTCGTGATCCAACCACGTCTTCCTGAACCTCAGCTTGCCCACCCTCATGTGGAACATCTCCTCCACGTCGACGAGGGAGCCATTTTGAGACGTGGGGCACATCTGACTCTGGAGTTCTCTTGCTGCAGCTGTCCGGGACCGCGCGCTTGTTTTCACGGATGAATGCTTTGGTTGCCCTTTTGGCTGGTAGCCCGTGGGACGGTCCATCGTCTGTCTTCTTCCGAAGAATCGCGGCGTCCTCGCTGTAGTTGTAATCCTGGGTGGGAGAAGAGACCTCGGCTGGTGGCCATTACGTCCTCGCCCACGAGCTGCTGCCCCTGCTGAGCCGCGGGTCTGCTGACCAGAGTCCTGGGCGCGTCGTCTGGACGAGCAGCATTGAGCCGCTGGCGCGAGGGGCTTGCCGAGGGTGCAGGCGACGACGATGACGGCGACGAGGAGTAACATCGACCCTTGACATCGTTTCAAGCAGGCGATCTTGGTTGGACAGCAACCGCTTTACGCCGGCGCTGGTCTCTGCAATAACGAGTCGCTCCTCACCCTCGGTGAGTGCTGCCAGCTTTTTCATAGCCTCAGGCACCTTGCTCTTCGACCCCGACAATCCACCACCCTCAACCCACTACCTCCCGTCTTCTGGACTTCATCGGCGCGCCGATTTTAAAGAAGCACGGAAATGGATACAATGGCGGGTTGTCATTACGAAACCCAAGATTGTTTCTCGACATTTGCACAGCCGTCCGATGCAGACGGGGCTGATGCTGATGTTATTACCGCTAGCGAATCCAAACAGAATCACGAACACCAGGATGCCCGCCAAAATCCGGAGAAGAGGCAAGCGAGAGGCGCTGCTGCGGCGGCCTGCATCGAGCAACGGGGAGGGCGGGCAACCCTCTTTATCAACGCATTCTCGGCGCCGATACTGCTCGGGTTGACTTGGCAGTAACGGCCAAGCTGTCGGAGTTAAGAACTGTCTGGCGCATTGCCAAGCGCAGACTTCACGCTTTACTGGGTCGAATATCGTGAATCACGCAGCAAGGGCGATAGTTAGGTTCTAGGAACCGGTCAGGCGAAGAGCGAACTTCCCCTATCACTTGTATCCTTCCGTTGACACCAACCCACCTGTTCCCCAGCCTACCGCGCGGCCGGGTGCAGCTATGCTGCATGTTGATGCGAGTATGCGAGCTCGGAATGCAGAAACTCAAGTGGATTTGTCGGTTCATCGACGAATTGTCCAAAATTGCCGACAGGTTCCACGTTCCCATCGCCATGATGAATCTTGGGTTCGCCCATGTGCAGCTTCCCGACATGGACACGCCGCTGCAGATCAACATGGACGGCAAGCAGGCGGCTCGCGGCACGTACTTCGCCTTCGTTGACGTCCCCTCGAACGTGGGCCCCACGCCGAGCGCCGCCGACGAGCTAGCCGCTTCCGCCGTCATTTGCTCTCGCTGACGCTCGTCGTGCAAGTCGATGCTCTGTATGCTCAGCTGCCCAAATCTCCAGTCTCTAACAGCCGTTTCAGGCCGTATCGCGACGCCGGGCCCCATCCGGCCGGGGCCGCCGGGGGAGGCATCGCGGTACCGTACGGCCGCGCGTGTACCAACTGCTCCCGCGCAAAGTGCAAATGCATCCTCCGCCCGGCCGGCGGCGAGGTCGAGCACGTAGGTATCGTCCTTGCAGTCCGGAAGGACTTTGTCATGCCGCCCAGGTCAGCTTTTCCACCGCCAAATCCAAGATGTCCTCCCTCGAAGAGGGAACGGAGGAGAAGAGAGGCTTACCCTTGAGGTCGTTGAAGGGGATAGGCAACCTGAGGCTCGTCCGTGAAGATGCACGGCACAGTCGAGCCGAACCTGTCTCCAACCGCAGTCTTGTACACCTCATGAGTGCTCTCAATAAAGCGGCCTATGGCTTGAGTGCTCATCGTGTCGATGTACGTCTGGCTGTTGAACCAAGGTGACGGCGGATTATGCTCTTCAACGCATTCTTTGTAAAGCCTGTGAACTTCTACGTGAAGGTACAACCCAGAAAGAGAGACCGAGAAATGCCTCTGACCAATCTGGCCATCAAAGCTAACGATACTCGCAGTCACGACCTTCCCGCGCTTCAGCCGAATGCCGCCCGAAATTCGCAAGCCAGTTTGGGAGATGACACTACCAAATGCCCGCGTATTCGTGCCATATGAGAACGATTAAAAAGGACGCCTTTTTTTATAAAGCTATTAATCTTTAGTATAAAAGCTTATTTAAATAGCTTACTAAGTATTTTAATAACTCTATTTTTATATAGTTAAATTACTTATTGAGAAGCGCATCAACCTCCGCATTGAGTACATCCACCCCTCCCGCTCCAGAGACGACTTCCTCCGCCGCGTCCAGATACGTCAAACCGGCGGCGAATCTTTATACTTGATGGCAGTCGGAATGCATGCAAGATTTTATTTCAGCTAAATAAATGATCTTGTTACGCGTCCATGTTCGCAGTTTCATCCTTGAGATCACGAGCAAACCATCTGAGGGTAATGATACATGATTACCATATTCAGCCCGAAGTGGAGGACGTGTTCATTCAGGAAATACGGCAAGCTTTGGAAAGGTTGA
This sequence comes from Colletotrichum sp. SAR 10_66, assembly GCA_028639655.1. Lineage (NCBI taxonomy): Eukaryota > Fungi > Ascomycota > Sordariomycetes > Glomerellales > Glomerellaceae > Colletotrichum > Colletotrichum sp. SAR 10_66. Next base: position 85,901 of record JAQIUS010000202.1, read on the forward strand.
TCAAAATTCGGTCCTCTGTGGGCTCCACGAGTCTAAGAAGAGCAGTAACCATTGGCGATCGTTGCCTTGCGCTCGGTGGACTCCGGTAAGTCTTTCACCAACGGATGCTTGGAAAATTGGATGAATCTAGTCATTCTCCCACCGATCTTGCCACACCGTAGACGTGATTGACTTTGAATTGAAATATTTGACGTCGAGTGCTAATCGTTCCGCTGATGGTAATGAGCTGTATCTGCCTGTTGTTGAGGATGCCTTCTCGGTTGTCATTGTCTATCCATTAATTTTTAAATGTTTAACACCCGGCGGAGCCGCCTTTGCCCGCCGAGAACGCGTGCGCGTATCGGCGTATGAAAGTTCGTCGTCGTCCGGGGCCCCGTTCGCGTTCTCGACATCCTCATCCTCGTCCTCTCAGTCGCCGCATCCCTTCATGGGAATGTCGTAGTTGATAACCATGGACACACTGGAAACGTCGATACCACGCGTCAGAACGTTCGTGGTGAGAAGAACCTTGGATACACCAGTCCGGAAGATGCCAAATGGTGGAACAAAGGAAGGCTAGAATAAGACTCTGAAGGTCTGGGAAGATTTTAGGAAGCGAGCAATTGCATTTCATTTTTTGATCACAACCTCCAAGACCTGTTAAGTGCATTAGCACGTATGGATGCAGCACGGCCTCGTTTCCCCAAGCGCGAACTGTCTGGGGAACGGGGGGTCGCAGAGACTCTTCAGATCTATCAAGCTAAAATCGAATCAGCCTTCTGGGACCGTTTAGCGAAATGAACCCGCCCATGGCATGGCGTTGGGATATCTCCAGCCATTCGGGCTCTGTGGCACCGATACCACCCCACTTGGCCTCAAGATTCATGCCGACCCGTGCATTAAGTGTCTCAAACTATACGATATCAATATCAGGACATTCTGTGAGAATCACATGGAGATTACAAACCCCCCTCATAATCAGTCCTAGTTATCAATTGTGAGTATTATTGCGACGGCACTCTAAAGATATTTGTAGTAGTCTTATAAAATTATAATCAACTCGCCTATAATATCTTTTAACCTTCTTATCTTATTACGTAACTTAATTATACGTTTAATACCTCTTATATAAGTAAATATACTCTTATTAACGCTCTAAAACTACTATAGGGTAATTAGTTATATCCTTTATAAAGTTCGTCCTTCTCTATCTAATATAAAGAAGCAAGAGTGCGTGTATCTTGCAAACTTACCTCTATAACAGGCTATATATTTGCTGAAGGCGCTACCGCAAGCCTCCCGCGCGAGCTTACAGGTACACAGTCATTCTATCACAAAGGTCAGCCCCAGAGAATTTAGTCCTACTTAGCTGCCTAGGACAAGCCCACCAGTAAGAGTCAACTTCGCCAAAGCAGCAAGTCCAGTGTGTTGGGCAATTCTAGGCCCAAGCCACTTCATCACAGCGCTGGCCCACCCTATGCGGAAATAGAGTACTTACAGGCTGTGGACAAGGGTTCATTAGATAGGTAGGCAAAGAAGACGAGACGAGGCAGATGGGAGTCTACTGCCTATGTAGAAAGGCACCTGGGTTGAATTATCAAGTTGTATGTTTTTGTTTCTCTCCTTAGAAACAGAAAGTTCTTCGAAAGAAGGTCCCAATCCCCAAGTCGAGAGTTCCATACCAGTGATTCTATAATGCCCCGAAACGGATCCGGAAGAAAAGAGGACGTCCATTATGCTGTATGTACTGACAGTCTCTCGGCACGTCTTACCAGACCAGCCTGCGTAGTCTGAGATAACAGGAGGAGGAGCAAGACGTCTGCTATGCGAATACTGGAAAAATTTATGGGAAAGGATTGAAAGTCAATGGTATCTGATCGTCTTCGATCCCCTAACTTTCGTTCCTAATAAATGAAAACATCCTTAGCAAATGCTTTCGCAGTAGTTAGTCTTTAATAAATCTAAGAATTTTACCTCTGACAATTGAATACTGATGCCCCCGACTGTCCCACATAATGCACTCAATCCCATAAGCCACGAAACCCAACTAACAGCCGCAAACCAGACCGGCGGTGTGACCCTCACCCTAGGCGTCGCCTACCTAATCGTCCTCGCCCACCAACGCAACCGCGAGGCCCAATCCCAGGCGTACCGCGCCGCCTTCGGCTGGGGCGTCGTCCTCGCCAAGACGTGCGCCGGCATGCTGTACCCGACCTTCTTCTTCCTCATCCTCAGCATGTCGCGCTACTTCTCGACCTTCCTGCGCCGCTCCTACTGCGTCTCGCGCTTCGTGAACTGGGACCTCGGCCAGGCGTTCCACGTCAAGATTTCCATCGTCGCGCTCACGCTAGCGACGCTGCACGGGGTGGAGTCTGGCTTCCCCGCCTTTGGCGTTGGCTCCGAGATTCTGGCCCTGACCATGGAATATGCCTTCGACTACCTCGACGCCCCTGCTCAGAGAGTCACTGGTGCCGATGGCGTGGAGAGAAGAAGGAAGATGGAGGATCAGGAGTTTGCTGTGTTTGAACAGAGAAGTAGAGGTAGAATAGGTGCCGATAGCATCACTAGACATCACGGCGGCCGTCGTCCGGCTTCCGGATCGAAAACTGCTAGTAGTATCGGTATCTGTGGCGGTGTAGAGGTAGCTAGGTGGACGGATTAGATTGCTGGACTGATGATGCACGCGCAGAAAGGGACGCAGGCGCAACGCACTACAACTCTTGGAAGAGTTGATACCTATAAGACCGCTAGGTCGAAGTTTAATATTCGTCGCACAAGACGAAGGGGCATTGATTCTGAAAGAGGCTCTGCAACTGTCTGAGAAGAGACCTTCGCAATGATCCAATGTAGCAGCCGACGGGCCTGCAGTTACGCTGAACTGATTACCTGGAAACTCAGCATGTTCCCCGGAGGTTCGAGAAGTATGCCTGTACTATCCAGCATATCCAGTATCCTGAGAGCAGAAGGCCAAGAGTACACGGCCAAGGAGGTCGCCGCTCACAGAGAAGCAAACGACTGCTGGATGGTCATCCGCGGAAGGGATGAAGAACAGTTTTACAAAATGACAGGATGATAGATTCGTCCCAGCTACACAAAAAGTGAGAGGCGCAACCGTCTCCGCATCTCCATCTGGAGCAGATCGATCGGACCCGCTGCTGCCGGTCGCCGCATGCCGTAACGCGGAGGGAGAGACTGGAATGCCGTGTGACGATATCTGTGAATCAGATGGCGGTCTGTCCTGGAACGTTACTTCTCAGGAGTCCATTCTATTACGACAATAATTTGGCAAAGGTGTTGATCACAGGAGCATCTCATGAAATAATCAACAGCTTCGCAGGAGGAAACATTCACGCCCGAATCGGAGTAATACCACCCTCCGCCGCAAGCCCGAGATCGACTCGAAGCTTCGTAGAATCGCCCAGGCCCTAGACACTAATGAAACCTCAGCTACGACAGTCAGACAGATCCAATCGACCCATTGCGGGCAAGATCCTCTTTGATGTAACTGTTTAGCACGTAGTTGTCTACGGCATATTCTCCTGTGGCAAGGAAAGGATCGCGGGAGGAGCTTGATCGTTTCTCCATGTAATCATAGTCCTAAAGCGCCTTGACTGTGACGAGATGACAAGTAAGTGGATGTTTCCAATGATGCTCTCGTCGGTCTGCGGGCGGTCAATATGCCCAATACGCTTCCACGCATCCTCAGAGTCTCCGCTATCCAGATGGAGCTTTGAGCGTATGATCTTGACGCTATGTTCGTTCAGCTATATAACATATTTGCCCGATAGAGACCACTTGATCGCGCTAATAGTACCTTCGCCGGAATGCAGAATAGTATCCTTGCCAGTATTCGCACCCAAACCCATACTGCCAAGCCAACCAGGCGCAGCGTCACACCAGATCTGCCTCTCATTCTGCTGTTGCGGGCTCTATCCTGTGCGGATTCCCTGGGGCTCCAGGAGGGGCCCACGAAATCGCGAGGCTGAGAACAGGGGTTAAAGAGCAGATGTCTGCTGTTGAGCTGCGTGATGATAAGGAACCAGCCGGCGGCGAACCCGCTGTTCAAGTCCGTCTGTCGGAACCTCGTCACAGAGCGGATCCCGTACGGCTGGGTCGATCCCAACCAGCCTGCGGAGGAATTTATGAGGCGGACCACCCTAAAGAGAGTACCTAGCTTCAGCGTCCGCAGTGTCTGGAAATCACGCTCTCGCAATGCATGCTCAGGGTAGCCAAAAGCCCATACGCCAACGAATCCCCAAGGGCCTCTTCTGACGGGATGCCAGTCTACACCAAGGCGTCTTGGACATGCTTCTGTTTTCTGGAATGAGCTCCATGAGCTCCTCGTCCGCCAGAGTCACACCCTTGCTGTGAAGAACGTCCAGCCACTGGTTGGCCACCTTGGCAGCGCCCACCCCAAGGCAATCAATCAAGTTTAAGGCTCAAACTTGACTTGATTGACTGGTGATGGCTTCAAACTTGATTGATTGATTGATTGAACTTGACAAGTTTACTTGCCTTGCGGTGGGCGCTGCACCTTGGCGACCGCGGTGTAACCCTCTGCCAGCGTGAGCCCATTCTCATCCTGTTCAAACAAGGTCGAAGGGTGACTGGAACACTGGTCACCTCCATAGCTTTTCGCAGCCAGGTGCGGCTAGGTGAAGAACTTCTATCCTACCATTTGTGGCTGATCCCCGTGGCGAGGTCTCGTTCGTTATCGCAATTAAGCAGACAAATCACTCCACCAACTAAGAACGGCCATGCACCACCACCCACAAAATCATGAAAGAGCTCTCAATCTGTCAATCCTCATTGTGTCTGGACCGCTCATTGCAATGGCGTTCTCCTTCACCTTCATAACCATGGTCGGCGGTAACCCTCAACACGATGCCTATGGCTTCAGAACTTGGAAGAACCCGGGAGCTTTCGCTGCCATTGTAGAGGAGGCTTGTGATGTCGCCGTTTGTTCTGCATCTTTCTTAGCCAGCGGATCCACGGTAGGAAACACCCGGGAAAGGCTTGCTCGTGGTTCGGGTAGCCTTGCTCTGTGAAGTGGATGCTTTGAAAATTAGGGATTCTCGTGATCTGGTCGCAGGCTGCAGCGGTGGCGGACTGTGGGCGCCCGCGGTTTCCCCGTTATTACTCCATCTAGACAGGCCTCATCAACTATTTGCGGTGACAAGCAAGTCGTGTCAATGCTAGTGTCGCAAGTTGCGAACTCTTGGAGAATACGAGAGGCGATGCGCAATCTCCCGATAACAATCGAAGAAGCACGACGATGGTGGCAACGACACCCTAAGAAAGTTAGCAGACGAGGCAAATATGGGGGATGGCGAGGGAGCATCGAGACGTCGATGCAGGTCGCACCCATCGCCCCCTATCTTGGAGTAGATGAGCTATTATGGATCAAGCCATGGGAGTGCCAGCCTGATGCGGTATCACACAACCGCCATGTCAGCATCGGCGGGGTGAAAGTTGATAGATGACAAGCGACGACCGCCCCCGACCAAACCCGTGGCTCAGGCAAGCCATCTGGCTGGTCGGTTGATTGCAAGCCGATAGGGGACCTTGCTCGATTTGTTTCGGTGAGCCTGCAAGAAAAAGCGGCACAGATTGTCTCCCTCAGCCTCTCGATGCAAACAGATTTGTGTTAAACCCGGCCACACGTGGCGACGGGACTAGGAAGTTGCTAGAAATTAAAGCTGGGCCTCAAATAGGAAAAAAGTGAAAAGGATAAAGACAATAGTTATTCTCAACCCACAAATTTCAACTGCTTCTGATTCCTGTCATTAATCTCGAAGTAGCATTGGAGCAAGAAAAAGTAGGATCAACAAGCCAGTCACTCTTCTAGCCGTCCTCTAGCGGCACATCGAATCGCCATGGGCCTCCAGGTTCCCACCACCCAACAAGCACATATCTGTACCTAAGGTATGTAGTTAACGGTTGACTCTTCACCTTGTCGGTCTTGACTCTACGCGCGTAACAACGACAGGGACTTTTATAAGTAATAGAAGCTAGACGACGCTGTGAGGCTGTATTATTGATAATGTGGCTGAAGCCTAAATAATAAATAAAAAGTCTTCTTTAGCCTTTCTTATAACTTTATTACTATATTAATTTCCCGCTTAGAAATAAAGGTCTAAGGGGTATAAGTTATAGTATAGAAATATTTTTCTACTATAAAGAAACTACTTATAGAAGTAGTATTATCTATATAGTTTCCCTCTATTTATCTAAACTCTATATATTCTTACTTAGTTAATAGTAGTAGAAACAGTGGTTTATAATTCTCATTATTAAATCTAATATATATAATAACTTTATAATAATATAGGTTTAAGGTTTTACTAAGGTTTAACGTATAGAATTATGTTCTGCCTGTGTTATTTGTATTTCTTCCGGCCGGACAAGTTCCTAAACACTAAATATGTCCAGCGTCTCTCCGAGTTCCAACCACTGGTCCTCATTGATTCCATCTCTTTCAGGGGGCTGTGAAGGCGCCATGCAGCTTTTCCCACTGACATGTGTATCGTGCAAAGCACGAGTCTCGACGGAGGAGCAGGCAATGAGGGTTGGAGTGAAAGACTGAAGGAGGTGAAGAGCCTGATGAGGAGCTTTGCTGCCGATGACCTTCTGGAGTGTTTGCTTGAGCCTCGAAGCCTGGGCTGCTTGGAGATTGCTGTTCCACGGGCCATCATGCCCAACCACCTTCGAGTCCCATCATCGTCTCGTAATCCTGACGTTTAACGGTACTGTGGTGCACACTCATGTCAGCCATTGCGGGCTCTTCATTCGCGGGGGGGAATGTCCACATTCAAAACAAGAGCGGAGAATTCCATGCCCGTGTTGTGGACGTATGTCATTTGGATGGTGAGGACAGCAAACATAGAGGATTATCGTGTGTTTTACTTTACAACTGGAAACTAATGACGATCCTGCTCGCGGGAGTAGTCTCCCGTGAAGAAGATCTTGAGGCCGGCGATCTCGATGAGGAACATTGCTGCACCGAGGACATGGCCGGCTGGATAGGGGGTGATGCGGATGGAGGAAATTGTGTGGGCTGGCCAGGGCTGGATGTTGAGGGAAGAGCATGGAGACGAATCAAAGGATTTCGAATTGACTCAAACCCCAGATTCAGCAAGGCTCCGGTGCAACGTACCTCCATTTTTCCTGCCATCCACCCATCCATGAAATTCTGCACATGTCAAATCACCCGGCAACTGGTTCTACATAGACTCTTCTACGAACATGAGGTTTACGCAGTAGCCGCTGAATCCTCGCCCGATGGGTCACTCAGACGCGTGGATGCTGCGGTGAAGCGATATGAAGAGTCGAGGTGCCTCCTGTGCGAGCAAGCCGCGGCAGCAGTTAACCGAGCTTCACTGGCTATATTTTGCCGAATGGCTGCTTACGGCCTAATCGAGTCATGGTAAAAGGTAGACTCAAACGTCCTGTTTACCGCGCTGGGATACCACGATAGACGTGTTCGACTGTTGCCGGCTTCGTCATGAGCCGGTTCCAACTTCCGGATTTTGCGGTCGACACCAATCAGGGGATACAAGCAGGCGTTGGCAGCAAGATGCTTGATTGTTCTGTCTTCCTCCGCAACTTGTAGCACCACGGTACAGGCGCCGCATCCACCCTCACCTGTGAAGACCCATAGTGACACTCAGTCGTAACGCAATGCCCGCATATGTGTATGCCGTGTTCTGTTTGTTCAAGGCATGCGAGTAAAAGCACTGCTATCATGTTAGGTCCCTTGAAACCAGGGCCATTTCAATCGGCGGAGAGGATGTGTGCTGATGGATGCGACCTGGGCGGCCGTCAAATCTATCGGTCGGCGCTTGCTGATGGAGTGGCTGATGCTGCAGGCCTGCTTGACGATTGCATGCTGCGGCTTTTGGCCTCGGAGAATCCCCCAGAGATCGACGCGGACGTGGCGTCCGAGGTAATGTTTGCGGAACGGATCCGAGTTGGCGTGGCCCATGACGAGGTTTCGCAGCGCGGCGCTGACATTGACTGCGTTGGGCTGTTAGCACGACTCATCTTTGTCGGGGGATGGAACATACCGTTCTCGTCAAACTCGTTGCCCGCGTTATAGCGGAGACTGTGGGCGATGGTGGAATATTCGAACCCGAGGATCTGACCGATCATCTTGATCCACGCCCCCAACATGGCGTATGTTATACGCTCGCTGGGAGATATCTCATATCCCGCCACGATTTCGATGGCTCGCCGGAACACGTACACATCGTCCACCTCTTTTTTCAGCGGCAGGCGCATTTCCAGCTCGCCGGGTTCAATATCCAAGTTGTCCAGCTGATGCGGGGAGGTGAGCAGGGGACTCCGGAATGCTTAGCGCCGGAACAGAATGCCCAGCAGGAGCACATGAGGGCTGAGGAGCAAGGACGGATCGTACAAGGTCTCGGGGATCGGGAAGGTTTTCCTGGGCCAGTGTCAGCATTTCAGGTTTGGTACCCGGACATATGGACGTACTCATCCTTCTCGCCGAGGTATGTCTTGGTAAAAGCCTCGGTGAAGTGAATTAGTATATTGTGTGGCCCGCCTTCCGGGTCCCTCTTCAGCAAGACCCGGATGTCTCTATACCTGAGCTGCAGTATAGCTAACGGCCGAGAGCCGGCTGGGGACAGCAAGAGCAGGAAGAGGACAGCGAGGATGCGCAACTCCCCTAGCTTGAATGACTTCATTGTTGTGCTCAGCGTCTCCTCGATCTGTTTCTTGAGATCGTCGATTGTCGATCGTCATGCAGCGGTTGGGCCGGCGTTGTCCTCAATGTCGGTTGTATTTGTGTCCAAATCGTCACCATCGTCAAGGTCAAACACATCGTCGGCCGAGAAAGAGTACAAGTCGTCGTCCGAGTCGTACGGATCGACATCGTCCTCGATGTCTGTGGCGTCGGTGTCCAAGCCGCCATCGTGGAGGTCAAACACATCGACGGCCTTGGGCGAGAACGTAGCGTCCGAGTCTTAAGCATCGGTAGGACGGCGCCGGCTTCGTGCCATGGTCGAATCGGAGATAGAAAACCTGGGCGTAGAAGGGCCGTGTCAGAGGCGTCGCGTTCATTCGTCTCGACCAGTTAGGAGTGAAGGAGTTTGCTGTGACCGCCTGCTGTAAAAGTGTAGCGGGCGCAGCTTATAAAGGGCGAGCGTGGGAGCCATTTTCGACGTCATTGTAGGGGTGCGGGGCCATTGTTGCACGTTGATAAGGACCAGAAAACGAGAATTGGGGTTGAGATAAGAGCTAACACCTAACGGCCCTCAGCGGCCAGCTGTGGCGCTGGGCCGGCCGACCACAGGTATATAGAGGGATACATGCAGCTACATGCCGGCCGCTCCCTGCGCCTAGCGGGTTGGCTGGACAGGTTAGAGCAGCAACTCTTCTGTAGTAACTAACCTGCTGAATCTAGTAGCAAAAAAGCTATTATATAATTTAAGAGAGTATTAATATTTAATACTTAATACTTAATACTTATGTTAATACTTAATACTAGTGTTAATATTTAATACTTATGTTAATACTTAACACTAGTGTTAATATTTAATACTTATATTAATACTTAAAACTTAATACTTAATAGCTTAATTAAATAGTATAAATAAAGGGATTTAACTAAGAAATACTTAGAAGTTCTCTTAGTATACTAATTAGTAGTCTTTAGATATAAAGGTTTAAATAGATATCTAAATAAGTATAATATTATTATAATATATAAAGTATTATAGATAAATATAAACTACTAGCGTTAAATTTACCTTAATATTATAATTAGATATAGCTACTCTAAAGCTATATTAAGTAGGTCTTTAGCTTATACCCTTAAAGCTCTTTATAATAAGTAATATAGTTTAAGTTAAATAAATATCTATTATTACTCTATACTACCTATATCTACTATATAACGCCTATTTATTATCTTATTAAGGTATCCTTTAATCAAATTTTATATAAATATTTTCTTATTATATATAGCTATAATATCCCTTTAGCTATTAGATATATATTTTAGTATTATTTTCCTCTAATAAGTTACTAAAGAAGGTAATTAAGCGAGGATTTATAATATCTAATTAATTAAGAACCTCTTTTTTAGATAAGTATTATTAAATATTAATATATAACATCTTATATAATAATAATAATACTTATAATAATACTTACTTACTTAAATATTCTATATAAAATAAACTAATAGACTTTAAAGTATAAAACTTTATATAAAAATGCTCTATTTATTATAACTTATAACTATTATATTAATTATATAATATATATAGTTATATAAGTACTTTATATAATTAGTAGTTTAGTAGGTTATATTTTAGGTTATTTTTCCCCTTACTTTTCTCTACTTTAGGGAATAATTTACTAACTATATTAATAGGAATTATTATAATATATCTCTTCCCTTATTATTATCTATATAATTAAATACTTATAAATATTTAAGATTATTACTTTTTATTATAACTTAACCCTATCTATAATTTTATACTATATAAGTATATATATTATACCCCTAAATATACTTATATCTATATTAATAAGTTATAAGTTTAGTTTAAAAATAACTTCTATTCTTTCTATTTCTTTACTTCTCTTTTACTTTTTTATAAAACTTTACTTCTACTTAAAAGTTATATATACTATAAATTAATCTTTTAAATACTTTTCTATTTATACTACTTTTATAGAAGCTAATATATTAGCTAAATTAGTAGTTTAGTTCTATAAAATATATTTTTTATAAATCTATATATCTAATCCTATATAAATTAATTATATTTCTATTAATCCTTTTTTAAATAGATAGTTTCTTATTATTACTTTATTTAATTTATATCTTTTAAATTATCTCTTTAAACTATCTTTTAATTTACTCTTAATCTAATTTAAACTTATACTTATAGTATAATAGACTTCTTCTTAACTAATTTACTATATAAAATATATATCTCTTTAGTTAGATAGAAGTTTAGCTAAAGAAAATATTAATTAAAGAGAAGGAAAAAACTACTCTTTTTTCTAAATTAAACTTTAACTTTCTAAGTTTCTAATTCTTATAATATTACTCTAAGAACTATTATACTATATATATAATAGTTTTTAAGTTATATAACTTTATTATTATTTATTTTATATAAAGTTTATAACTATATATTATAACTTATTAAAGTAATAATAATTAATCTTAAGGTTTAGTTCTTTAAGTTTATAAGTTCTAAGAACTATAAAGTATAAGCTATATATATTAAAGCTTTACTATATAGTAAAGATATTATTATAAACTTTATTAAGTTTATTTCTTCTACTAATAAAGATAAAAACTATAAAGCTTTAAGTTATATATAGTTATTCTATAATAATAAGCTTCTTAGAGTTATAAAAGATAATTCTAATACCTATATAGCTTAGAAGTATTTAAAAACCTTATATAAACTTATAAGTTTTATAAATAAGTTTTTAACTTATAAAGAGTTTTTTAATATTTTTTTAAATAACTTTAAATTTATAGAAGATTATATAAATAAAATAAAAAAACTTATAGATAACTTATCTTATAATTAGCTTAAACTACTTAATTAAATAGTTATAACTTATATACTTAATAGTCTAAATAAGATTTATAAAGTTTTTATAACTTCTATAACTTAGTCTCTTAAGATTAACTCTACTATTTATAACTTAAACTCTTTATATATTAATTTTATAGATAAGTATAAGAAAAAAAAAAGTAAAGAAGTAGTTAATAATATTACTACTAAAAGTAATAAGAAAAATAAAAAATAAAATAAAAACTAAGAAAATAATAATAATAAAAATAAAAATAAAATAAA